>JAIGNY010000356.1:1612500-1675000 GCA_020152595.1 Chiridota heheva | reverse complement strand
CAACTTCCTTCTTGATTTTAGCTGGAAGCTTTACTGCTGACCTCTGTGGTAGTGACCATTACCCTCTCCTTATTCACTCCAACCTTTAAACCCCCACCTACCACACACCCAACTGAAACCTTCACCCCTCACCTCCGCATCTCTTCGAGGGTGGGGCTCCCATGTCAAACTTCAGTAACATCCTTATCAACATCGCCACCTGCTCCATTCCCAGCTGCTCCAAATCCCATAACCACCTCATTGCCATCTTTTTTGAGGTCGAGAAAGCTTTAAAACACTACTTAGAAATACGGCATTACCCGCAAGCTTTACACCATCGGCCTCAGAGGCCACCTCCCTATCTTTATTCAAAACTTCCTGTCACCCAGGCAGTTCCAAGTTCGTATTGGCCACACCCTCTCCAGCCCCTACCCCAAAGAAGATGGCGTCTTCCAAGGCAGCATCCTCTCTCCTACTCTCTTCAACCTGAGTATTAACAACATCGCGGCCAACCTTGGCCTCAACATCAAACGTGCCCTCTACGTGGACGACTTCGTCATCTTCTACTCCTCCCCTATAGCTTTTCTCTCGTCAAAAAAAGGCTCCAACTTAGCCTCAACCGGCTGCAAGACTGGTGCAACAATAACGGTTTTTAATTCTCCAAAGACAAGACAGTCTGCAGACACTTATGTCATTTCAACAACATCCACCCCAACTCGAGCCTCGTGCTCAATGACAATCGCATTTCATAAAGTTGACCACACTAAGTTCCTAAGATTAAAACTAGACCCAAAGCTCTCCTACAAGCAACACATCACCAACCTGAAACAGAAATGCAACAGCTCCCTCACCATTCTCTGCCTCCTCTCAAACACCACTTGGGCTGTGGACCCCACACTCTCTTCAAAATTTTCAGGCTCTCCATTCCTGCCAAGCTCGACTACGGCAATATTGTCTGCTGTTCCGCTCACAACTCTTACCTCAACCACATCAACACATTAATACTTCCAAAATGAAGCACTCATGGTTTGCCTGTAAGACCTCCCCCATCACCAGCCTTCACGTTGAAGCCAACGATTCCCATTTTCTGCTAAGGTGTAGAAAGCTTAGCCTTTCCTACTCTTATAGAGCCCTCATCAATACCCAAAACCATGTATACAACCTGATTGGGTACCCCAATTTCTCCACCCTCTTTGATAGGACTAAACCCTATCCCCTCCCTAGAGCTTACGCATCAAATCCAACCTCCACCGTCTCGGCATCAACCCCGCCACTCTTGGCACCTTCTTCTGGCCCAATTTTCTTCCCTGGGTCACCCCCTCTCTTCCATCCACCAGGGCCTCTCCAATCATCACAAAACCCAAACACACCCCCACCTCTTCATCAATCTCCACAACCAAATCCAAGACCAACGAGACCAACTCTCAAACTACACCTCCATCTATACTTATGGCTCCAAGGAAGGCGACAAGACAGCTCCTGCTGCCGTCATCTAAGACATCCATCAGTAGCAGGCTTCCCAACTAATCATCCATCTTCTCGGCGGAGGCGAAGGCCATCCTACTCGCCCTCAATTTTATTGAGTACTCTCCGTTCAACCACTTTGCCATCTTTTCCGACTCCAAGTCTGTCTTTAATTCTTTGCTCCTTAAGTCATTAAATGATATAACCCAACGTCCCACTTCCTCCTCCGTAAACTCCTTTCACCCCCCCCCCCCTCTCCCCCCACCACCTCTGCATGCAAATTATCTTTTCTTGTGGATACCAAACCATGTTGGCATCCCCGGCAATGACAGAGCTGATGCAGCCGATAACATTGCCCTCAACATATCCCCTTTCCCAAATCCCTTTCTGACATCAAACCGCTTATCGCTCCCTTGTATGTTACCGCTAGCAACTCTTATGGGACTCCCAATTGATAACAAACTCCACGTCATCCAGCCCACCATTCCGATCAAACCCACCATCCACAACCTCTCCCGTATCGACAACGTTCCACATTACCCGTCTTAGAATATGTCACACCCTCCTCACTCACTCCCACCTTTTAATGGCTCCACTACCCCTCTGCAATTGACATGTCCCCCTCACAGTCTACCACGTCCTCCTTGCCTGCCCCATGTACAACCTCCCAGAGCTTCCCTCACCCCTCACAACTACATAACCGATCTCTTCCAAAAAAATCCGGATAAAATTATCTCCTCCCTTCATCGTGCCTCCCTCTACAACCAATTTAGTCCTCGTCTCCTACCCCCTCATTTACCCATTTTTGTACCCATGCACATCCTCTCTCGATCCCAGCTTCCGGGCTATTAGCCCCGTACTTCTCTCAGACTCCTATTTTCTTTTCTTCCTACCTCTGGAATAATCAACCACTCAGGCACAATTTGACCCTCGCTGTCGTGATTCCGTGAAGCCCTTATCAAACCAACAAACTAATATAATTATCTTATAAATGATGAAAATATTTCAATTGATACAAATTATTGCTGGAGGTCCAGAAGTGTACTTCCTTGAATTCCATTGGGAAAGTCCTCTGGAGTTCTACGGATTTTTTCCCACTCTTAAAGAAAGTAAACTGCTTTTAGCCAACAGAAATAAGAAGATTGCCAATTAAATAGTAAGACAATAGTATTGTCAGTATGAAATATCTAAATATTGTTTTCTATGAAAAAGTGTTGCGAGGGGGATGAAATCGAAATCCATGGGGACAATCCCCCAATTCCACAGGTCTCTCCTTTTCTGGAGGGAATTGATAATTTTTAGCTAACACATGTTTAGAATCAATTGAATCTCCAAACAGCTCTGGTTTTGACATCAGCTGCCTGCAGCTGAATCTACACATTTTAATAGAAAATAACTTTTCTTTTGGATTGGGGGCATAGCCTCATAAAACAGAAATGTGTGAAAGCCTTGCTTAATGTTTAGTTTCACAAAGCTGTCAAGGATGTGTTCGTACATCCTTCGTTTCACATCATATGATTGGCGCATTTTCAGACAAACTAATTGAAAGATAGGATGTACAATGTCAGAGTATGATCAATGGGAATATTGCAAAGAATAAAAAAAAGATTATAAAATATTATTAAACGATAGTGGACCATAAATATATATTTTTTCATGCAAAACTTGACTTGAAAATGGCAACTCCTCATTTCATCTTTCTTTGTTATCATCTTTATTACTCTTTTAAACATGTTTGTGATAAAGTTGAGCTTCAACAACATTAATGTTCTGGTAAGGCAACTTTCTTCGATTTTGAGGAAATTGTTGTCAATTTGTGGGAAATATGTTGCCAAATTTGACTAAACTTTTCAGTGATTATGCCAAAATATCCTTTATTCTTTACCAATTGTTTTCAATCTCCCTATTTTCACTCCCAACTGGGAAAAACGGGAAGGTGAAAGCCTCTCAGGCCATAATTTTCCATGCACAGCCAAAAGGTGGGGGCTAAAACCCCCAGTCCTTCGTCTCCGCGGTCCCTGGAATCAATATATCTTAGAAAGTTATAATCATGATACCCATAGGCGCCGGAAATGGGGGCGGCCAGGGGGCCAATGGCCCTCCAACTTGTCAGAAATTAGTGTTTGCCCCCCCCCCCCCTCCCTTAACTTTGAACTTACAAATGTATCATTTATAGACACAGAATAAGAAAACCAAATCACTGGAACAAATTTTCATTCAGATGACCATAGACCTACAAACATAACTGACACAAACTGACAAACCAAAAGAGTTTCTGTAAGAAAACACTCGATCTAATTAACGCAGAAATCAGTTAAAGTTAATGTTTGTCGAGTGTCGAAGAGTACCTCAGACACTTCCATCAGTCCATGCTTTGGATCTACTTTTTGCTGATGAGTTGGATCGACGCTCCAAACAAGAGACATTATCAACAATCTTGAAGATGGTAGATACCATTGACTTGATACATTGACTTGGTTGTCCATATTATGTCTGTCTGTACGTCGTACCTGTGTTCTCGTCCGGGTCGTATTAAGCGTTTCATGATAGCATTGTTACTATCATAACCGAATACGCAGGCGACGACCCCGTCATTGTAATTGTGCGTTCTCTCGTCGCCGTAGGCGAGATACCATCGGATTACTACAGGAGCCAACGGAGGTGCCGTAACTTACTATCCCGCCACAAGTACTACAAAGTTCAGCTACCAAATTATGGAAGGGCGTAGAATGGGTCCCTTCTGGGCGTACAAGATCCCAAAAATTCACTGGTTACAAGCGGGGGGAAATAAGTTTCTATCATGTCTGCATGTTGAAGTTACTGCTATAATCGGGACAATTTTTGCGAAATACCCTTCAATTTTCTGGAAGTTCCCTTTATTGCCGGGAAATTTTCTTCGATTTGCGGAACATTTATTTTTCACTTTTCGGAAAAGTTACTTCATTTTGGGGGAGTTTTTTTCGATTTTCGGAAACTTCCTTAAAATGTTAAAGGATTAGTTCAGTTATCAAACAAGTCTATCTTATACGAAAGACGCTTTCAAAAGAAAGATTCTATTCCGTTAAGAAGATATCTTAATTTATTAAAGTTTGGTATCATATGTGTAGAAACGACTGAAATCAGACTAGTTGTGATTTCATAGCCTCAGATTCCTCAAAGCCTTCATCTATTATATGTATTCTGCAATTCAACAGTAGGACAGTAAAAAGGGTATTTATTCTATACCATCTGAAGAAAGTTCGAGGAAAAATAGTTTAAATAGTGAGAAAAAAAAAACTTTCTTTAAGATACATTAACAATTGTTAAGAATGTGAGGATAAAAAAGCCAACTTTCCACAGTATGCTGTGGAAAGTTGGCGTCTATAGACTTACTACACCAGTCATCTCTACACAGAAAAAACAGAGCGTTAAACTTGAATATCCCCTTCACGGCATAATATTTTTGAACGCCTTCCTCACCATTCTATTTCGTTTGAAGTCCTCTTTCATATAAGATGAATACAAACTTCACCCCTAGTCCCCACCGTGGCTTCGCCCGATGGGGTCTTTAAGCGGGCCCCTGGACCCTACGCTCATACATGCGCCGTTGATGATAACTTATGATGAATACTGGATGAAAGGCGTAAAACGCTTGAAGGTCTAGATCTTTTTTCTTTTTTTTTGAAAGTGTGAAAGTACAATTTGTTTTTGTTCTCTCATATGCAGGGGCGCATGCGGTCGCCACAGATTTTGGCTTGGGGCACAGTACTAAAGTGCCAAACGTGGCACTGCGTAACTGCGTAACACCGTGTGCCCGCTTATAAGCCCCTAGCGAGGCCTATATAGGGCGAAGCCTTGGTTAGATCTAGGGACGGAGCCCCGGAAGCTCCGAATATTTCTTGCTTTTGATGCTCCAGAATGGCTAAAAATCAACACAAAATTCGATAATTTGATTAATGAAAATTGTTATTCTAATGTTGAAATCTAATTAGATAAACAGTTGGGTTACCATTTCTAATGCAATGGTCAAACGGCATTTTCTCAGACCCCCCTTAAGATACGTTCAAGATTCGGCGTCGTTACGATGTCGAATCTTCTAATCAAAATGTTAAAGTTTGGGTGAATCTTAACCGAAAATATTTTTGGGTGCTTGAAATCTTGAATGAATATTTTGTATAAGTCAGGTGAATCTTTGTCTAAAAACTATTGCAGGTAGGTGAATCCTTGTCGAAATTCTTCAGTATCAGTAAACTACGGAAATGCGTCAAATTCAAGTCATTAACAGATTAACGTCGAATAGCGTCGAATTGAAAAATTTATAATTTCTTACTATTTTTCGTTCGCGTATTGACAGATTGAAGGCGTTTCATCCTCATTGCGCTAGCACGTACCTACTGCACCTTGCAGCCTTGCGTAAACGGAAACTTATCCGGACCACGTACCCGAATATTATCCCTATAAGATTATTCGTACGGAGATATTATAATACGATTATGGTTGGCCATGTGGGTCATAACGTCTTCTAATGTTACGCCGAAAAAGATCAATTATTACGTCGTAACAATCATTTATTACGTCGTAACAAAACCATTTCATACGTCTAAAACGGGTCGCTAATTGGCTGTTTCTTTTAGACGTAAAAATAAACATAATTTTACGCGTCAAAACTAATTTTTAAACGTATTTTACGTCTAAGAAAAATCAATTCTTACGTCGTAACAATCATTTCTTACGTCGTAACAATTCCATTGCGTACGTCGCTGATTGGCTGTTTCCTTCAGACGTGAGATTAGAAAATTAGTTTTCACGCGTAAAATTATATTCGTACACCTAAAAGAAACAGCGAATTAGCGGCGACCCGTTTCAGAAATATGAAATGAAATTGTTACGACGTAAGAATTTATTTTTCTTAGGCGTAATATAGGAGACGTTATGACTCGCATGGCCAACCATGGTCATAAGCGCACTCAAAATATATTAATAATTATTTAAGCGTTCCATTGTGGAATTTGGTGTCACTGTGTTGTACATTGTCTTTGTGCGGCTCGCTAAAAACATAAATGTGCTGATTTTCAGGTTGAATTATGAAAGTCTTCACAACAAAACAATTTGCGAAATATTTCTAGGGCCCACGCAATTTGTTTCAAACACAGGTTTTTCAATGCAAAGTAAAGAGTTAAAATACAAGGAAGAAAATATAAATTGATAAAATGTTTAAAGAGGGGGTTGATCACCATTGCAATGTTTGTCACATGCAGGGATGTGGGTTAAACTGGTGATTGTTGCAATTCAAATACAATCAACAGATCAAAGGACATGTTTGAAGTTGTGCATCATATCAGCATATATAGTTATTTTTCTGGTCACACTTTATTGCTGTCATAAATTTCTGTAATGCAAACATGTATCATAAAAGAAGATAAAAGAGAATAATAAAACTGTGGTACAATAGAACAAAAGGGTGGCTCTTTGAGGTACATGCGTTATAAAAATAAGTTACGGAAAAGAAAAACATGTTTTTCTCTATGGTGAATCTTCACCTAAAAAAATTGGAGAAGATGAATCTTGACCCAACACTTTTGGCAGAAGTAAATTTTGGCCTAATTGTTTTTTAGGCAGGTGAATCTTTGTCAAAAAATTATTGCAGGTGGGTGAATCTTGACCTAAACAAATCTAAAAAAGATGGAAAAGGTGAACGCTTGAATACTTGAGGAGTGTATATGAAGATGCCGTTTTACCGCTGCATAAAAGGCAGAGGAGAAATTTTCCCTGCAAATTGAATAAATTCAGACAAATTTGCGGGGTTCATTGGCGAAGCACCTTGGAAGCTTGGGTCCAGGGGCAAGGCCCCGGAGTTTTGAAAATTACATTATTTTGATGTCCCACAATGGTTTAAAATCAACACAAATTTCCCAATGTAAGTGATGAAAAGAAGGCAATTTCAAATTCTAATGTTTAAATCTACTAATAGTAATAATTATTTTATATAGCGCCCTTTCTATACAAGTATATGCAAGAGCACTTTACACACAGACATCAGACTGAGCTAGTTAGCGTAGAGAGCTACCAATACGACGCATAATTCAGCCATTAGAAGGAGGAAAGTGAATGATCACGCTTCTCTTCTCGAATTGTGTTCAGAGAACCAGGCAGGGTGTGACTGTCCTACCATCTGACCATCAAGACCGATGGCTTAACGTTCCCTCTGAAGAACGGCGAGCGCCATTCAACCATGTCTTATGGGCGAAGCCTTGCAATTAGCTTGGGTCCAGGGGCAAAACCTCGGAAGCTCTAAAGATTTCCTGAATTGTATGCCCCACATTGATTTAAAATCAACACAAATTTCCAACATGTAAGTGATGAGAAAAAGACAATTTAATACTTGTCGAAACAGGCAGAGGAGAAATTTCCCTGAAAATAGAGAAAATTCAGGCAAAATTGTGGACTTATGGGCGAAGCCTTGGAAGGAATCAGGGGCGAAGACCCGGATGCCCTAAAGATTTCTTGTCTTTGATGTCCGAAAATCGCGATTCAAAATCAACACAAAGTTCCAAAATGTAAGTGATGAAAAGAGGATAATTTCAAATTCAAATCTAAAAATCTACTCAGATAACTAGATAAGCATAGGGTCTGAGGTTACCATTTCTAAACAGACATAGGACAGTTGGAGAAATTTCCCTTAAAATTGAGAAAATTCGGGCAAAATTTAAGGTTTCATGGACAAAGCCATGGTCTTAAGACTTCTTGTTTTTGATGCCTCAAAATGGATGAAAATCAACACAAACTGACAGTTTCCAAAATATCGTGAGGTCCTGGGGCGAAGCAAGAGTATAGGGAACCAGGAGAAGAAGTCCTGCTTAAGAGCCCCTTGGAAGATGGCAAAGCCCCCGAAAGCTCTGAAGATTTATTGTCATTGATGCCCCAAAATGTCTGAAAATAATTTCGAAAAATCTAAGTGATAATAAGAAGACAATATTCACTTTTCATGTTGAAATCTACTGAGATAAGCATTAGCCAAATATTTCTACATTTTCCCACCCACATTTCTAAACCCTAGGACACAACATTTGTTGTACTGATCTTAATAGGAGCTCGTCAACGAAGTTTTTTTTATTCAAATTATAGTCCTGTACCGTCTGACCGTGTTAAACTTGTAAATTGGACAGAAACATTTGAGCACAGAATTTCCTTCTGAAATGAGTAACGCTACATCTAAAAACGTTGAGAAAGTCGATCCAGATAAAGGAAAATCTCAATTCTCACATTGAGTATCTCCTAAAATTGCTTAATGCAATTTTTCGAAATACTATTTGGGGTCCGATTGCCCACATATCCCTTGCACTTAAACCTCTCCATACAGCCATATAAAACAAATTCATGGAAAAATCCATTTTCATATAAGTGACAAAGCAAGGATTGTTGAATTTGCTTTGAAGTTTTTTTATTCATATTCGATCTTCTTCCGTTATTTCGGAATATTGATCAACCATTTTCCGATTTGTTCCGAATTCTGACTCATCATTTTCGGAAAGAAAAAATCTTGAGCAAGGTTTGGGTCAAAATTAACTCTAAATATGGACACAAAAAAGGAATTTTACAATGAACGAAAGTAACACAATTTCCCACCACTTTTTCTCAAAATTTAAGGCCACAAGTCCGCCAGTGGTGGGATGGGGGCTATACCAGTGGCGGTGACTGGCGGCGTCAAGCACCACGAAGCATAGCAAAGGCCCCGAGATTTTTTGAGGTTTTTCACAGGTGGGGCAAGTCCTACCCGGGCTGGGGTCTTCTAGCAGTGACGTAGAAATAGGTGAGCGCCGGGCAGTTTGAGAAAATTTGTAAAATGGGCTTATTGCTAAAATAAGTTTTTATCAATGGTGAAGCTACTCCTAATCAAAAAAATTCAATTTTAGAAAAATATCCTTCAATTTTCTTCAATTCTTCACTTTTCAGGGAATTTTTTTATCCATTTACGCGAAATTTTCTTTCAATTTCAGGTTTTTTTTCTTCTTCTATTTTCGGGAAATTTCAACCTTCAAGTTAATTATCAGGAGGTTTTCGTTAAACATTTGGCAAATTTTTGGAAATTTTCCTTCATTTCGGAAAATGAGCTTATTGCCTACTTAGGTTTGTATCTACGTTCAAGCGGTTCTTATTGGACAATCTCCAATATTCGCGAAGAATCTTTAAATTTTGGAAAAAGTTTTTTCATTTTCGAACATTTTCTTCATTTTTCGGAAATTTCTGAGCAGTTTTCTTCGATATTTGGAACATTTTCTCCTATTGCCGCAAATTTGTCTTTCATTTTCGGGAATCTTTTTCTTTCTTCAGGAAATTTACTTTAATTTATCGGGATATTTGGCTCACATTCGGGAATTTTTTGGCCAATTTTCGGAAAATTTCCTTTATTTCAGAAAATGGGCTAATTGCTAAATTATGTTTCTATCAACGTTCAAGCGGCTTTTAATGGGAAATTCTCCAATTTTCGTGAAGAATCTATCACTTTTCGGAAAATAATCCTTAATTTCAGACATTTTTTTTACTTTGCGGACAATTTTTGGAGCATTTTTTTCCTGTTTTGGGAAATTTCCTTTTTGCTCAATTTCGAACCAATTTTTAAAAAAATCCTGATTTCCGGACAGTTTTCTTCAACCTCGGAATATTTTCGGCAATTTTCCTTCCCTTTTGGGCAGTGTTTTTAATTTTCAGAAAAGTTTCCTTAACTTTTGAGAAATGTTCACAAATAATGTTCCCTATAATGTTACTAAATTTCCTTTCAAAATGTTACCATTTTTATTTCATTTGATTTTAATATTTTCCCAATTTTGCATCCAAACTGGACAGGAGGCATAACACTGGGGAGGGGAAATCCTCTTCGGGGCCCGCCTTCTACGCCTCTGGCCCCCTCACACATCCCCCCCCCCCCCCCACACACACACACACACGAATTCAAGTTACGCCATTGTGAGAAAAGTGTATAGGCTAGAATTAAAGCCTTCAGGCATATGATTTTTTGGAAAGTTTTGCCCTAATCCTCCTGCCCCTCCCTCCCCCTCCTCTTCAAAAAAAGCCATTGTTGTCTATAGTCGCTCCGACGACTTGGACATTTCTGATAATATCTTAAAGTGTTTCCTATGCTCTGTGTTTCTAAAGGCAACGTTTGTGAATGAAATAAATGCAATTTCTATTAGTGGTTTTATCTCCTGTGTTTTTACAATAAATCCCAATAATGTTACCAAATTTCCCTTCAAAATATTACCATTTTTTTATTTTTAATTGATTTTAGTATTTCCCAACTTTGCATCCCAATCGGACAGAAGGCATACAACTGGGAAGGGAAAATCCTCTTAGGGGCCTGCATCCTACGCAGGGGTACGTGATGGACGCTAACAATTTCTTAACCTGCTAACTTAGCTCTTTAAGTTTCAGAACTACCGGTGTAGTCAACATTCTGACCGTATTATACGCTATAGCCACTACATGGCTGATATACAAGTACTGCATGTATTGCTGGGCATGTAGTGCCTCAAACTACCGAGTGAGGCGTTTATCTCACTACATCCGGTGAGACTTGCCTCGTTCATTTCAAATATTATTATTCTCCTTCACTATCTCTTTGTGGCTCTTCAAAAAATATTTTGGTGTGATAAACATTTTCTATTATGTTTCTGAAACAGTAAAATATCTAAATAATACCATTCTTCATATTACTTTTTAGGCCTGGCTATTGGTTCGATAGTGGTTGTTGTACTTTTAAGTCAATTGTAGCGAGGGCGCTCAGACACCATGAAAGTAAGGCCATGTCAGAGTCACATACTAAGTATTCTGATTCAAGACGAAGTTACCATAACTACTTATCTCTCAAGAAGAAATTTCATTTCCCAATAGAACTGATGACTTACTTGAGGCCGCTAGGCAAAAGGATAATAGGAAATTCTGGTCTTTTTTTTTCCTTCAAAATAGGCATCCGATAAACAATTGTGTAATTAGTAATGATAGGTTTTTCTACTTTAAATCGCTTTTTGTTTTGATGACGGTGTTTGTAGTAATGATATTTATGACAGTAGCCATTACATAATCGATCGTGATAAGAACTTTACTAATAACGATCGATATGTTACATTCTGATATAAAGTTGGGATGCGGTTACAAAAGCAACAAAAATACTAAAATCAGGTAAAGCTAGTGGTATCAAGTATGCTCATTCTGACCTCACTAGTTTTATTCATAAGCTATATCAACCGTGTTTTTCCTTCGGCATTTATCCAGAGATGTGGGAAGTTGGAGCAAAAAGATTTAAAGAAAAACGTGTTCTTGCAAAGTACAGGCTTATAACACTTCTTTGCGTGCTTAACAAATTATTTACTAAAAACTTGACGCAAAGGTTGACCAACTGGCTAGAAAACCATTACATTTTGTCTTACGCACAAGCCGGTTTTCTTTGTAATTACTCCACAATCAATAGCTGTTTTGTACTTCATTTAACCATTAGTAAAGCCTTTAGTAAACCACGTGGAAAACTATTTACTGCATTCGTGGATTTTAAAGCAGCTTTCGGTTGTATCAACCGGGAAATTTTGTTTTAGAGACTGTAGCTTGAGTTCAACTGGCACTGTCTTGCAGGTTTATCGATATCCTTCTTGCAATGTTACCTATTTTGTTCTCTATTTTTGATTTCCTTAATCGTTGTATACTAGTATCAAGAATAATGATACAAATATATGCTGTCTCTTGTATGCGGATGATCTCGTAATTTTCTCTGAGACTGCCTATTCTTTACAAAAGCTTCTTAATGTCCTTGAAACATACTGTGACTCAAATGATTTTGTACCAAAGAGTTTGTACTCAATTGCGAGAATTTAAGACCAGCCTAAATCCTCAACAATCGAGACCAAACTTCTACTATTAAAATAAATAATAGAGAAACCTGGATTTTCTCTAATTTCTTGTTTAAGTGTATCATTTGAGAAATATTTGCATACAACATTGTGGTAAAAATTATTATCAGGATCTAATTCTGCCTCAAAATCAAACTGTGAATAATCAGTATAGTGAAACAGAATCAAATAATACCTTTCCGAATCATCCATATCCACATAATTAGTTTCGATGTTCAAATTTCTGTTAGTCCACCAAATTTCTTCATCCTCATTGCTTACTTCATACGAAGGCAAAGTATTTTTACATTCATCACAATACCAGTAATCAGAGCTTTGACTCCATTTTTGTTTGGACTTCATAACACAATGATCATGAACTTTTACTCCAGAAATGAAACCTTTAATGGTGCATTATTATTAACTTCTAATTTACATATAAAACAAGTTTAATTACTCAGCAATATTAGACAAATTTCTGAAAACTTCTGAACTTCATTCTTGTTGCGAATACATCAAACCCTTGCAACTACAGGAGCACCTAAAGTTTTGATAAAGATTTTGCAATTTCTGATCCACATATTTTGAATTCTGTGTTTTTTAAGAGCCTTGCAGTTTTAGCAATGTCCCATTCTGCCGAGTAAGGTGTTCATTTATGTAAATTTCCGTTCCTTTTAAGTTTTTGGCATTCTTCAATAGAACCTCTTTGGTTTTCCTGTCTCATCAATATTACTAATTGACCATCTTTTCTCCCTCTTCCCAGTGTGTGGCAAGCAAATACCTCATGACTCCTAATATTGGTCCCTTTTTTTAGTGAGAAACTCCAAGACTCTGGATTCTAACACTTCAATTTCAATTTTATTAGAGGAAGCCCCCTCTCCCCCGCTATCATCATAGCTCCCTGCTGCCCTTGAATATGACTCATGTCTGGTCTGTAGCCCTGTATTTATTATGTCATCTTTCCTTGAATAAAGTTTAAGCTCGTTGACTCTTACTTCCAAGTACATTCATCTTTTCCCTTGTTTGCAGTTTGTAATGCTTGTATAGTAGACATCATTATCTGTAACTGCTTCTGGTTTTTGGGCACTTCAGCGATCTCTAATGAAAGTGGCCTTCCTTTTTAATTTCCCTCTCAAATCCCGCCTGTGTACATGAACAACGGTAATCGATATGGTTAATATTCTCATGTACATTCACCATGTGGTATATGTTACGTATTGTTGTCAGATCTTGTTCATACTTTCAATATCCAAGCTTTGTTATTATTGGTACGCACGCTAGTTGTTCGATTTAGTGGTGTACGCCCACGGATTCTTTTGACGCTTGGACGTTCGCTGTGTTTTCAATTAGTTAGGTACAGACACTTCAATGCTTTGTATGCAATCGACATAATCTTCAACCGGGTGTCTTTTTATGACGTCATAGCAGAGCAGACGCTTTTAGAACAATGACGTAATTTTTTGTATTATTCTCGTAATATTGAACAATGACGGATGAACCCTCGCGCGGCTTGTAAACACACGTGGGTCTGTGGTCAATTGCGAGACGACTACGGGAGGTGAAGGCTGAACTTGGTGAATTAGTGTAAAACGGAACTAATTATTCTCAATATTGAAAGCGATCATGAAAGAGTCAAGTTCGGGACCCTTTTTGTACGAGAATATTATAGATTTGGGATATTTTGTGATGTTTTCCAAAAAGTACCATCTAATATCTCTCGGATGATGGTACTTTCGATAGGGGGTGACCAGCGGTTTTGGTCTTCTTCTTTTTTAGGCCGATGTGAAGAGGTGTTGTACATGAGCACATTTTAATAATTTCATTGACGCCGTTAGTGTTCCCCTCCCCTAACTCACTATAATAATTGTCCTCCCCCCTTCCCATTCAATATTGGCTATTGTTACTGTTTTTCCTGGAAATTTACGTTAAGATAGGAATACATTTAACATTGAAAGGGAGGATAGGGGTTACAATTCTCGGCAAAATATTAAAGAAACATGGCACTATAACATATGAAGATCTCAAAAAGCTGAAGTGTTCCAGCCGTTTTGTCAAAATTGTAGGCCTAGGCCTACTCCCAATAAAAATATATCCCATAATATTTCCTTCAACTTATGATGATCTGCAAGAATTAAAACTGCAGTCACAAATGCTGAATTAACCCTGTCAACGGTAGGTAAGGAAGTTTTGGCATTATACGGAACCCCCCACCCAAATCCTATCACGGACCCACCCGTCTGAATCCCAAATTCTATCACCCCCAACCCCAAATCAGCCCCACCCAAATCTCGAACTACCCTGAATACCAAAACATATGTCACTGACCCCCATTCACCCCCGTTCACCCCCCCCGTGGGTGGGGACTAATTATTAAGTATAGGGGCTAATTATTAGGTATAGCCTAATCTTAGACCCCAGATAGTCTAGGTCATTCTACTTCCATTCAACAAGTTGGAAGTTCCAAGCACTTGTATGACACCTGATGAAATCATTCCACCTATTCAGTGCTGTCATGCAAAATAAATGACACACTATCCATTTAATAGTACCTCAGACTCCATAACAAACGCTATGTAGAATTAGCTATCAGTCATAGTTGTATAGTAAGCTTGCTGCCTATGGATACAACTAACCAGGGAGTTGTTGCCAACGCTAGTGTTACTGCTGTTAACGTGCGTGGACGCTGGAAACATATATCCCGCGGAAATTTACAAAAACTTTAATCAGATGATGTATCACATAACAGTGTGCGCAGAATTATAGTGGCGTTTGCATTATAATTTGCGACTTTAGTACGACATCACTCTGTGTAAGCTGCCGTAACAAGAAATGACGTCAAAAAGCCATGAGGAAAAAAATGACGTCAAAATGACGTCATAAAAAGACACCCGGTTGAAGATTATGTCGATTGCGCTTTGTATAGTGAACCATCGCTAGGAAGGATCAGTGAAATAATTTCTTATTTTAACTAATTAACAATAGCCATTGAGTTTTAAAACGTAGGTGCCCATCAAGATTAAGTCTTGTTTAGTATGTTCATGCTATTTTTACATAGCAGGACGAATTTTTTAACTTATTGATATTATTACAAAAGGCAACAGCCATAAATTCGTCGCGGAAAGGCTTATAAGTTATATTAAGCCGTGCGGTTACGCAATGTATGTTGAGCAATGTAAACGTTTTCCACGTTGTAATTTACACAACGACTTCTGACTGTACAGCCGATGCATATGGCTACAGTACACAGTTATATGTTCTCTGACGATAGTTTGGTAGGCAAAGCACGATTTTGTTTTAAAAATGAGCAGCTTCCTCTACAACAGGGCCGTAATTCTCATTTTGAACAGTTGAACTTGGGGTGGGGAGGAAGGGGTGAGGGGGAGAGAATTTGCCTCCTAATCCAAAAGTTATGGGAAAAGTTGCAATTTTTCCTCAAAATGTACTGAATTTGTAAAATTCTGCTGAAAATTGGGGTACATGTCCCACCGCCTCGCCCCCTCCCCCTCATTCTCTCCCCTGGAATTACAGCCCTGGCCACAATGCAGTCTAGCATCAGCAACCTATGTGGTCATGATGGCGTGGGTGTGTGTGTATGTATGTTTGTGACGATCAGATCATAAATGGGATATCTCTAGAACAATTTGCTGGATTCATGTCTTATGTAGTACACAGATAGCTCATGGTCTGTAGATGTGCCCTATTGTTTTTGATGGTGATGTCATGCATATTAAATAGTAGGCAGGGCTTAATGTAAAAATCTTGAAATGTTTATCTTTTAACACCTGCATGCTTGTTTTGTTTACTTATGATGGTAGTTGGTGTGTACAAGTTCATGATGTTAAATTGTTAAATTTCATTAATATGCCAAGTGGACGGGGCTGAATATGATTTTGCTAAAAAAGCTTGTAAACGTTCTCAAGAACAGTAAGCTGGATTTATGTCATATTTGGTACACAGATAGCCCATGGTCCATAGATATGCCCTATCAATTTTGATGGTGATGACATGCATAATAATGAGTAGGCAGGGCTTAATGTACAAATCTTAAAATGTTCATATTTCAACAACCACATGTCTGTTTTGTTTCATATATGGCAGGCCTACAGTATAATTATGATGTTAGCTGGTGTGTACATGTTCATGATGTGAAAACATTGATTTCATTAATGTGCATAGTGGTTGGGGTTTAATATGATTTTGCTGAATATAGCTTGTAAACACTGTATCCAAGAATGGCAAATTGGATTCATGTCATATTTGGTAAACGGATAGCTCATGGTCTATAGATTTGTATTAAATGTTTTGGTGGTGATTCAGGGCCTCTTTAACGTATTAATTGGTACTAAGATTGGAACCACTCAGCAAATTTGGAGTCCAGTTATGGTAAAATTCGATGAGTGGTCTCCAAAAAAATTGATGCTCAAAGTGGTTCTGAGATAAAAATGATCATGCGTTGGTTGGTAGCTAAGTTCATGCATACATTTTTCTTGGGGTGGGGCAACGGGGCCATGGCCTCCAAAAAATCTATAGTAACAGTATGCTTAGCGAGGTTTACAAAATGTCCTTAGGTATGTGTATGTATATTATACATGTTTGAGTTTAGGACAATGGTATTTTTTCCAATTTTCGTATGTTATTTGAGTATTTGTTGAATTAATGATGTCCGCCCACTGGTCCAAAGGCCCATTAGTCTGAAGGTTCAATAAGTCCAAAAGAAAAGGCCCACTTGTCCGAAGGTTCACTATTCCTATAAGGCCCAATAATGGAAGGTTAGGGTTAGGGTATACCTTCAGACTAATGAACATTCAGACTGTTGGGCCTTCAGACCAGTGGGCTGGATCTACAAAGCACATGAAATTTCACAATTTTAAGGAGCTTCCTTGCTCCCCACAACTCAATTGCTGAGTTCTTCCAGAAAAACTCTCTGGATAAAAATATTTCCTTCCTTCATCATGCTTCCCTGTACAACATATTTAGTCCTCTTCTTCCACCCCCTTTCTCTACTTTGGTTTTGTTTTCACCCATGCACCTCCTCTCTCGATCTTAGCTTTCTGACTTTTAGTTAATGTATTTCTCTCAAATCTCCCCCTGTTTTCTTTTCTTCCTACCTCTAGAATGATCTAACCTCTCCGGCACAATTTGACCCTCGTTGTCATGGTGCCCTTAAGCCCTCATCAAACAAACAAACAAACTATATTAAACGTTTAAAATTTCATACAAAGTAGAATTTGGTATAAAGCTTTTAAAGTCATTTTTTTGGAGAAATATATATATATATGTGTGTGTGTGTGTGTGTGTGTACTATTGACAGGTAGCAATGGGGATCTCAAAATACTTTGTTTTTGTAACTTAAAATTGGTGTCTTGATATTTTTGTTGTCATTTTGCTGGAAAGTACTGAGTGTGTTAAAAATTGGGGTCCCCAAAAGTGGAATTCCTGTGAAATGCGATGGGAATATCAAGCTTCACCACTGCTTTAACTAAGACTTTGGCTTTGGCTTTTGAGAAGCTTTGAGTATATATACAATATGTATCTCCTTTTCATATACGGTACAATTCAGGTCACTACATTTGTATTAGCTTTAAATCTTCTTTTGAATGATATTTTACACGGATATTATTTTTTTCATATTTCAGATTTATAAAAAATAATGTACGGACCAAAAGTGCACCATATTCAGATTGCAGTTCAAAATGGCAGAGAAGTTATATCAAAACTTGTTCGGCAAGTTGAATTTAAGATTGAGGCAGAGGGGAGGTTGAGAGATCTCAACCACTGGGTTTTAAGAAATGGGAATGCAGTTTTCCTGGTAACAGAGAAAAGTGTGGACAGACAAACAAGTGGACTCACAACGCACCAGAATGGAGGGTCACTGCCATTAGCCTGTCTTTCACCTTTCACTTATCACAAAGACTCCAGCAACTTCTCAGTAGATACAGTTTTCAATATAGCATTACAAGTGCCAAATGTACCAAAGACATTAGCAAGAGCAAGAGAGCATGGTGCTGAGATCGTGTGTGATTCAACCATAGTCAGAGATGGCGCAAATGGTGAAGTAACTATTGGTGCAGTCAAATCTTGTGTGGGCAATATTGTTCACACTGTGCTTGACGTTTCAAATTATAAAGGAAACTTTTTACCAGGATTCACAAATGTAAGGGAAAGTCAAAATGATAGTCATCACATTTCACCAATGGTGTCTCATTTTGATCATGTGACATTTGCTTGTAACAGTGGCACAATGGATAATGTCATAGATTGGTATAGCAAGTGCCTTGGGATGAAAAGATTTAAGGTTAATAGGTGAGGACAACTTATTTTTATTTTTGCTTTAAATAATTAAAAGTTGTTTGACTTCATGCTTACATTTACCTAATATTTTTATCAGAAAAGGTCAAATTTGACTGTCTTCAACGATTCTTCTTCTTATCGTGTCCACACACACGCTAGATGTTGTGTTCATTCTTCTTCTTATCATGTCCACACACACGCTAGATGTTGTGTACAATGATTGTTCTTCTTATCATGTCCACACACACGCTAGATGTTGTGTACAATAATTCTTCTTATCGTGTCCACACACACGCTAGATGTTGTGTACAATGATTGTTCTTCTAATCATGTCCACACACACGCTAGATGTTGTGTACAATAATTCTTCTTATCGTGTCCACACACACGCTAGATGTTGAGTTTCAGCCAAAGCTGAGCACGATCCTTCGCAGTGTTTTTGAATTCTGCTAGATCTTTAGATTCACATTCCTGCTCCAGAAGGGGGCATTAGTAGGTGCTCCATGGTTTGTGCTTCAGTACCACACTCACAGGCCACATCTTTTCTGACTAGGTAACCCCACTTGTTGAGAGCGACTTTACACACAGTGACCAGTACCAGATCTTAACCTGTTGAAGCATTTCCATTCAGCCCAGCTTGAGTCAGCACCAGGTGGGAGTTCTTCTTTGGCACTTACGGACATGGTTGTTGTTGTTGGATGATTGGCAAGCCTCTCTTCCCATAAGGCAAGTCTGGTACTTTCAGGTCCACTGGGTTCAACTTCGCTGAGGAAGCTTTTCCTGGAGTTAAGCCGTCTCTTTGCTGATTTGTGGCCGAATAGGGAATGTGGCTCATCTGTGGTCTGGCACTGTCATTCTCTACTGCTTGCTGAACTGCGTTGAATTTCTGGTGGTGCTATACCTGATAGGATGTATGGCTGTCTGTTGGTGTTTGTCTGATACATCCAGTGACTAGACAGCAGGTAGCGTTGATGGCTGGGTTGATTTTCTTAGCATGGGCTGATCTTTCCCAAACTGGACATGCATGCTTGGCAGTTGGGTAGCAGAGGGCTAAGGCAGTTGACAGAGAGTATCTGGGATGGTGCTCTAACTTGTTCCAGTAAGTTTGCTGACAATGTTGTTTCTTGCACAGACTTTTGCTTTCGTCTTCTTGACATGGGTCTTGAAAGAGAGGCACTGATGTAGGGCGACACCCTAGATCTTCAATGATGTTAAGTCATGATAAGTTTAATTTGAATTTGGTCATCCTATAACCTTAGATACATGTACCGTCATAAGTGCAAGCTAGTTGGAAGTGAATTTTCATTTGGAGGTATTAGTTTCCATGTTGGCCCAAAGCTCCTTTATTCGACTTGTAAGATGAAAATGCATTATTCTTCCAATATATGTATTTAAAGGATTTTTCCATTTTTCTCATTGCTTATCTACTGTAGTGTTAATTTGAAATGTCTTTTGTTATCCTCAAAAAACTTATTTTTTGTACAAGAGTTTTACTTTGGATGAAATAAATTTTGTATAGGAACTTAACTTTTAAAATTTATTGCTGAGACTGAACATAAGTTAAGCCTACAGTTAAGTAACATTGACTAGGTCTGGGCTTGAGTAGGTCTAAGTGTGAGTTGTACGTTTGTTATATGCTAACAGTGGCAACCTTAGTCCGGAACACACATGTGAGTATGCCATCATTTAAAGATCTATGAACAGGTTGCAACAACTTGATAATACTTGGAAGAAAATGAGTTATAAACCATGAAAATAGCAAAAAGAATCACCAAAATGGATTATAAACCATGAAAATAACAAAAAGAATCACCAAATTGGGGTATAAACCATGAAAATAGCAAAAAGAATCACCAAGATGGGCTATAAACCATGCAAATAGCAAAAGGAATCACCAAAATGGGCTATAAATCATGAAAATAGCAAAAAGAATCACCAAGATGGGCTATAAACCATAAAAATAGCAAAAAAGAATAACCAAAATGGGCTAATAAACCATGAAAATATTAAAAAGAATCACCGAAATGGGCTATAAACCATGAAAATAACAAAAAGAATCACCAAAATGGGTTATAAACCATGAAAATAGCAAAAAGAATCACCAAAATGGGCTATAAATCATGAAAATAGCAAAAAGAATCACCCAAATGGGCTATAAACCATGAAAATAGCAAAAAGAATCACCAAAATGGGCTATAAACCATTAAAATAACAAAAAGAATCACCAAAATGAGCTATAAACCATGAAAGTAGCAAAAAGAATCACCAAAATCAATTAAAATTGACCATTTTACAGCATTCTGAATTTTAAGGCCTTATTATGATCAATTATGCAAATTTATTGAAATTTTGTAACATCGACACAGAAAAACCAATGAATTTCCTTATGTTTTATTATTTATTGTTTTTCAATCCTCCAGCAACATCATTTGAATGAGGCAGCTTGAATATGAAGAAACGATTTTGAATCTTCATCATATAATCAATATTCAGCAGCCTGGATCAATCTGGTGATTTGCAGTGATTTTCAATCAAAGATTTTCATACATCTTTTATACATCTTTTATACATCACAACTGTTACATACACTGAAATTTCTTCAAACGTTTGCTTTCCACAAAATTTAGAGACTAATCTGTTCAAAATTTAAAACATTTCTGATGAAAGTAAAATCTCTACCTGTCCATATACCTTAAATTATCATCTCATCATTTACAAGAATGATCTCTGTTCCTACCTTTATTATCAGGAACGATGATGATGATGATGGTATGGTGATTGTAGGTGAAAGCTCTGGTCTCAAGTTGAAAGCAATGGATTACTGGAAGTGTGCTGAAGAAGGTCTTAAGCTTGATTCTGCTTCCCACAGTACCTCCATTATCCTAGCAGAGGGTATAAAAGGGTCAGGTGAGAATCAGCGTTAGATTAGTTGGTTGATTATATAGTACCAATCATAAGTGCAGATGCCAGTCATGCCCATCTTATCTTTGATAGAATCAGCGATTAGATTAGTTGGTTGATTATATAGTACCTATCATAAGTGCAGATGCCAGTCATGCCCATCTTATCTCTGATAAATGTCAAAAATGTCAGCAGAATGAAGTAAAGAGGAAAGTCTTTATGAATCTAATTCTTTTAAGAGACAAAATCTGAAGCGGAATTTCAATATGAGGGACATCTGTTGGTAAATTCTTTACAAAATTTTTACCCAAGCCATCATGAAAATAGAATTGAAAAGGATCTACTTTGGCTTAAAGAGGAAAGCTGCTAGCTTTTTAACTTTGCAAAATTCTTGTATCGTAACATAAAATTTACATTGAGTCTGTACCAATAAAATTGGTTTATTTGCTGTAGGATAGTATTTCGTGAGAAATAATTGGGTGTACAAACGTTGGGCCACTTTCTGTACTACTGCATTAATTCAAGTTGTTGATTTTAGATTCTGAAAATGTATTTTCTTGCCTTCAGGTCCCAACCAGATTGAGACATTCTTACGAGAACACGGAGGAGAGGGTATCCAACATATAGGGCTCTACACACCAGACATCTTTCAAGCTACCAAAAATCTCACGGACAACGGTTTAGATTTCATGCAACCCCCAGAAGAGTATTATTCCGAGGTAAATCTGGAATTTTGTGTCTTGGATACCAGGTTTGACAAATTATTCTGAAGACAACTTGTCTGCCAGATTTTGTACTTGGGTGTCCAGATGTACAAAAAGAAAATCTGGCTGCCATGAAAATTCGATTTGGACATGTTCAATACAAACTGGCTTAAATATTTGGTTAACCAACTCAGCAAAAATTATGGTCACTCGAAAATTATCTTTAGTTGTCGAATAGTTTGTTAATCTCTGCTTAAATGTTGATGTTGTTAAACATTCATCAGAATACAAGTTTTCATTTGCAAAGTGAGTGAACGCTATTCAATTCTAAAATGTTTAAAAGGCATTTGGACATAGATTTGCAAAGCTGCTGTAAATAGAAAATCATTAAAGATGATTTTATTTTCATTAAAATTATTTAGAAATGGATCACAATGGGTATTCAACGTTTTCAAGCTTTTTTGTTGTTGTGTATGTAGGTCATGTGCATATCTTGAAAAAATTCCAATTACTGTTTAAAGCAAGTCTTTTTGCATACATCAGAATACATGCTTTTGTTTGCAAAGTGACTAAACCTTATCTTAAAATTGAAAAAAAATATTTCCAATAGTTTAGTTATGGCAAATAATTTTCAAAGAAATACATGCAAAATTTTCTTGGGACTGCAAGTATGACATCACACTGTATACTGCACTGGTCACTTTTGAACACACTGGTGAATATTTGAAATGTATGAAACTTCTAAATGGATTTAGATGTTGTTGTTCAAACTTTATTTCAATCTTTTCGTAATATGTACAATAAATTCAATTATTATATACAAGCAATTAAAAATTAGAAACTAAATAAATAAACGTAAATAGCACAGATTGTCAGTTATGTTGAAAAGAAAGGGAAGAACCTTCAGAAAACTACTAAAAGTTTGTGATTAAAGGTTCCCCATGTATAACAAGGGACATTAACTTTAAACATATATGATAGGATAGAATTCAAAAGAAAGGAAATAAAAAAAAGTTACATAAGTTAGAAAGTTAGATATGATTTTTTTATCTATGGTTTTCCTATTTGTTTCTATAGAATTCCCTCTGTCATATTAATGAAAATTGCATCAAACTCCCAATATTAACCTTTAAAAAGTCATTATTTTGAAACAAGTTTAGAATTGGAACATTTCAAGCTTGCTGAATGAACACAAAGCTTGTTCGAGATTTTAACAAGCTTGCTGCAAGCTTTCTATATACTAATGGTATGCTTTAATAGTAGCTCAAGTTTCTTATAAGAGATGCATTATATATGGAGGCCAATCAGGTCCTCTTCCCCATCATCTGTTCAACCCGTCTATAGTGCTATTGCTGAAAAATGAATTAAACGGTAAATATGTGAGAAACTTCAATCTTAAATCTTTCCATATTTATAACTGATGTCTTCTTTATCCTTTTTATACATACTCTGTATGTCATTGTTTACATTCTCTTTGACTGCATTATATAACATAACAAGATGACGGGTTAAGAAGGGTTGTCATCCCATAAAAAACACAAACAAACACCACCATCACCACAAAAAAAAAGATGCCCAGAGTTTGTAAAGAATTTATCAATGTTGACTTTGAAATTGTGAAAAGAATTGGAGCTATTTATCCACTCGGGCAAACCATTCCACCAATTAACAACTCTTTGCAAAAGCTAAAACACCGAATATCTTTTCTTAAAAACTCTTTGGTCAACTTCAAACTGTTACCACGTGTCACATGAGTATTAGCTGAAACATGCAAGAAATTACAAGAAGTCAAAGCATCACTACCACATAGGAATTTAAAAACCTGAATCAAATTGTACTCTTCTTTACTCAAGCGTGGCCAAACCACAAGAATTTGCAACCTAGATTCATAAGAGATATTCCTTACTTCGGGAATAAGTCCAGTGGCTCTTTGTTGAACCTGCTCCAAAATGAACTTGTCCTTCTCATAAAAGGGACTCCAAGCCTGAATAGTATTCTCAAAGTGTTGCCTGACTACTGTAACTGCTTATACAAGTTAAGAACAACTCTATACCAAGAAAACAAAAATGTCTTCCAATCAAACCAAGCATCATATTTACCCTTGCAGCTGCTGAAGCACACGGTTTTGTTCTTAATGATACAATTTGACCTTTCAGGCATAAAATGACCTTTGTTGTTGTTAAGTAGTTATGGTTACATTTTGTTCCAGAAACATTGATATATGTTTACTATAACTTCATTGCATTCAGTTGTAATTTGTTGATTTTGACATTCTTTTTCAGCTAAAAATGTTAGAGGAATCTCCATTCTGGAGGACAACATTGGTCTTCTACGTGAACTGAATATTCTGTTAGACACAGAAGAAGAATTGGCGGATGGTACTGTCAAGAATGGGCATTATTCTCAGTGTCATTTCAAGAGGTGAGGTTGTTATCAGTGCGTAGTTAGTGTTGTTATCCAACTGAGCTCTTAGGGCATGTGCTTATCCCTGGTTTCCAAGTTGCAAGCGAATAAGAACATATGTCAGTAGTGCTGGCACACATTTTACAGCTGAGTAAACTCGAGCAAGTAGAGTGAAGTGTCTTGCTCAAGGACGCAATACAGCGCTTGCGACAGAAACCTGACACTTGCAGATACAAGTAGGACTCCTTAACCACTGCACTCTGCATAGTTTCTGTTGTACTCGGTTCTATTGTTAGTAATATTCTTGTCTGATAGACAAAATGATTATCCAAGTAGTTTCATTTACATCGCATTATTAAGAAATACTGTTGCTTTAATTGCAATTTATTTTACAATAAATATTATGAGTAGTTATTTTATAATTACCTCAGATAGTGCACAAGTAAGTACTGATTAGAAAGTGAAAACATTAAGGGCATTTTGAGGTGAGCATATTTTAAAATACTGGCAGGGAAACTGTTTGGGCTGATGGGTTAGTTCTTCACGAGTTGTTAAGTACTTTACAAATTCAGTGCCCTGATGGAACCTGACTTTATATGACCTTGATGTTAATCCCATTATGTTTGTAATAATGATATAAAGCATTCATACAGGTGTTTAGGAGTCAAAATGCTTTGAGAGAATCGAATGGAAGGGTTTGTATTCTTTTGTTGACAGTCTAAGAGTATTTAAAGATTCAGTGGAAATGATTCCGTGACACTGATCCCTGTCCTGTCATTGTAGTGAGTTTTTAGTTCTGAAAGTATGCAACATAATGCTTTTAAGTAGTCCACCTTTAGAAAAATATATAACAAGAATTATAGCACTCTGCAGAGTGTATACCTCCGCCCCTCTTCATTCCCCACCAGAACACAATCTACTTCAGAAACCCTCAACCCACTGAGTTTAACCCCAAACAATATCTTTCTCACTGTTGATCTGTATTGCCATTTACATTCTAAACACTTAGGGATCATCACTTGTGATCATTGTTTTCAGTGTAATTCAGGCTAAGCATTCATTGTTTGAGCTCTGTACAAGGTAGATTCACAATCAATCATTTTTATTCATGGCAAAAGCCAATTGTTTTGATTTCATTAAAACCAGAGACCACTTCACTTGATTTATTTTTGAGTTTAAAAATTCATTGTATGACTGTTCTTCATGGCATGAGCTCATTGTTTAGCACATTCCATTGGAAGAAACAAAACCACACACCAAGTTTGATCCAAATCCAGTCATTAGTTTTTGAGAATCCTTGATGACAGACAAAATGTCCCCACCCCTCATTTGCACTCTTCCCCTGTTCCAATGTCTCAAATTTATTTTAATCGCTTCTTCCTTAAGCAGGAACAAAACCACACACCAAATTTAATCCAAATTCAGTGACTACTTTTAGTATGATGATGATGACAAAAAAACTCACCTTAAAACATCCCTACCCCCAATTTTTGCCCTTCTCTACCCCAATACGTTCCAAATTCTAATCAACTCTTCCTAAAGCAGTAACAAAACCACATATAAATTTAATTTAAATCCAATCATCAGTTCTTGAGATATCTTGATGACAGACAAAATGTCCCCAATCCCCATTTTCACCCTTATCTTGTTCCAATATGTTTCAAATTTTAATCACTTCTTCTTTAAGCAGGAGCCAAACAACACACCAAATTTAATCTAAATCCAATTATCAGTTTTTGAGATATCTTGATGACAGACAAACAAATAAACAGGCGAAAACATAATCTCTGTCCATTTTTGTTGACGGAGGTAATAAGCAATACAAAATCAAACTATGAACGTATAGAATTTGTGAATGTTGAAAAATATGTAAACTTTATCATGAATATTACACAAGCACAAACTCACACTGAGAAAAAACACTACCCCTCTCCTCATTGTAGAAAAATCTTAATTCAAAAGTTGCTTAGATTGATCTTGATTGAGGTCATTGACATGCTGAAAACTTCAGTCAGAACATTAGACATTCCAACAAGATTCTTGACTTTCCTTCATTTAGACACCCAGTTTGTTTTGTTGTAGGTACTTACATGTAATGCAAGTCTTCAGCAAACCTATATTTGATACTCGGTTTGTTTTGTTGTAGGTACTTAGTACAAGACACCCAGTTTGTTTTGTTGTAGGTACTTAGTGTGAAACACCTGGTTTGTTTTGTTGTAGTTACTTAATGCATGTCTTCAGCAAATCTATATTTGAAACCTGGTTTGTTTTGTTGTAGGTACTAAATGTGAGACACCCAGTTTGTTTTGTTGTAGGTACTTAATGCGAGACACCCGGTTTGTTTTGTTGTAGGTACTTAATGCGAGACACCCAGTTTGTTTTGTTGTAGGTACTTAATGCGAGACACCCAGTTTGTGTTGTTGTAGGTACTTAATGCAAGACACCCAGTTTGTTTTGTTGTAGGTACTGAATGCAAGATGCCCAGTTTGTTTTGTTGTAGGTACTTAAATGCGAGACACCCAGTTTGTTTTGTTGTAGGTACTTAATGCGAGACACCCGGTTTGTTTTGTTGTAGGTACTTAAATGCGAGACCCCCAGTTTGTTTTGTTGTAGGTACTTAATGCAAGATGCCCAGTTTGTTTTGTTGTAGGTACTTATGCGAGACACCTAGTTTGTTTTGTTGTAGGTACTTAATGCAAGATGCCCAGTTTGTTTTGTTGTAGGTACTAAATGCGAGACACCCGCTTTGTTTTGTTGTAGGTACTTAATGCAAGTCTTCAGCAAACCTATATTTGATCAAGATACTTTCTTCCTGGAATTAATTCAAAGAGAGGGCGCCAGAGGTTTTGGAGCAGGAAACATCAGAGCTCTTTGGCAAGCGGTTGCTGCTCACATGGCCAAGAAAGAAAATCAAGCAAACAATCCCTGATAAGATAACAGTGAAAGTAATCAGTATTCTTTTATATCTTTAAAGATCTATCAACAGTTAGCAACAACTTGAGCGTAATTGGGAGGAAATATGCTATGAACCATGAAAATATGCTACAAACCATGAAAATAGGCTACAAACTATGAAAAAAGGCTATAAACCATGAAAATATGCTATAAACCATGAAGATCTGCTACCAACCATGAACATAGGCTATAAACCATAAAAATAGGCTATAAACCATAAAAATAGGCTATAAACCATGAAAATAGGCTATAAACCATGAAAATAGGCTATAAACCATAAACCACGAAAATATGCTATTATAAAATATGCTATAAAAAAAAATATGTTATAAACCTTGGCTATAAACCACGAAAATATGCTATAAATCATGAAAATATGCTATAAACCATAAAAATATGCTATAAACCTTGAAAATATGCTATAAACCATGAAATTTGCAACAATCTCACCAAATCATTTAAAAGTTGGCAAATGTTTTTAGCATTTTGAAGTTTAAGGCCTTATTATAATAATTTATGCAAAATTTTATGTAAACTTGTTACATCAGAAAGAGACAACATAAATTTCGTGATGTAAATCATTTGTTTTCAATCTTTCACAAACATCCTTTGAGAAGCTGTTGAAGAGGTTTTAGTCTACCTCATACCCCAATCTAAATCTGCAAGCAAAACCAGTGTGAGGATATTCAGTGATTGAAATTCAGCACATAAATGTAAAGAATCACAGTAAAGACTTCTATTTCATTCGTACCATTTTTGCATACATTAAAAACAAATTTTAAAACTTTGGTTGCCATCACTTGAAAACTACTGGTGCTTACTTTTGAGATTTTAAAGCTCTTTTTGGTGAATATAACATCTCTACCTGTCCGTATATCTTTAAAGGATTAATAGAGGTCAGAGTCAGACATTTATCAGTAAAGGACAAAGATAGAAACTACTTTGATTAAAATTTTGTTCAGTTTATGAGATAATAGTAGTTGTCTCATAGACTCCATTCTCACTCAGTTGCTAAAAGTTACTTTGATGATAACAAAATTGCAAAAAACTATAAAAGATCAATTAATCAAGAAAGAATTCTGAGAAGTGTAAGGATATGATGTCACTCCTAGTCTGATACCAGCCGTTTGTATGATGTTTTAGTTTGAGGAGATGCTTAATAAAATATGATTTTTGATTGTCTTCTATTTTGCTCATCGTTTCATCCTTTCGTAAAGTGGATCAATGTGTTTCATCACTAAACATATTTTTTAATGGATAGGTTTTGATCTCTAGGATGCACCACTAGTCCTGCATTTACTGTGCAATACTTAATTTGCTTATCTGAGCTCATAAATGTGTGTATTGTTTGTTTTACTTCAGCAAGCAAGCGACTCTTTCTGACTACAAATATGATGAGTATGTTTTTAGATATCTTGTATACATTACTCTAATGATGAAAATAATTGCATGCAATTAATTTTTTTGCCAAAGAATGTCATGACTGTCCTTTTTGCACCCAGCTCACTGTATACTTCTCAGAGGTAGCCTTCTCAAAGGTAGTCTTCTCAGAGGTAGCAAAAACATAGCATACCACCTGAATACGATATGTGGAATAATATAGTTGAATTAAAATTGCATATAATTTTCCATCAAAGTGTTCAACGTTTTACAGTATAATTTTCAAAGATTTTTGTGTTCATCAATTTTGTTTCATTCATTTTTAAAAATTCAGTTTTCATTCTTTCAACTGTCTTCTCAAAAGTTTATGTATATTACAGAAAAACACCATTTTAAGCTTCAGTAAAGTGTAGTATTTAAACCTAGTTCTAAGTATTCAAAAGAATTTATTTGGAAATACATAACTTATGATTAGATGTGCAACTTAGTGTGGTGAAAAATCCCTTTATGAAATCATTTGAAATGTATTCAAGTATCTTTAAAATAATCGAGCAGCATTTAATCCCTGCTTATTCAGCACAGTTAAGAAACGACAGTGTATTTAAGCAGTCAATCTCTTTCAAATGGTGATTGCAAACAGCACAGGATGGACATTGTTTCCCTAAAAGTTTCATATTTTTATAGGAAAACTCTCATCTAAATAAAAGCTAAACAGCTCCTATTTCAAAATGGTTTTCTATTGTCAAAATGGACTGAAATAAAGCCTTCACATTACCATTATACTTCTTGTTTGGTACTTAATTAACTCTGTATAAGAATAGCAAGCAAAAATTAAGTTAGCTATTCTGGTACAGAGTTTATTAAGCACTAAAAACGGAGTATAATGGTAATGTGAAGGCTTTATTCCAGTCCGTTTTGACAATAGAAATCCATTTTGAAAATAGAAGCTGTTGCTACCATTCTTTTAAAAATATCAAAATGTGTGAAAGTTGCAATGAGTGTTAGTGCTTATAGTCTATGATTTTCAAAGATGCCAAAGAATTTTATGCTTAAGTAGAATGTTTGTGAAACAATTCCTGAGTAAAATATTCTTTACATTTCATCATTTTGTTTGCCATTTTGATAGCCAAAATTTCACAATTATTGATGTTATACCTTATTACATAGTAAATAAGTGGAAGATCTCAATGTAATTGTGTTAATTTTGTGCCTGAAAAATCAACTATTGTTGACTTCTGTGACACCTTGCCCATAAAATAGTGACTGGGGTATGATTGAGTTGAAATTCTCGGCAGCAGTTGTGCTTCTAATACCTTGTGTTGTAGGCCTTGTGTTGTAGGATGTAAATAAGAAAACAATTAATTACTTGAATATGGAGATCCATTCAAGTTATGTCCACCACAAATCTGCCTTTTTCTTGCATAATTAGGCTTTAAAATTGAAAAGTTGCTAATTTCTTTAATTCATTTGGAATGGGATATTTGATTGATTTTCACTAGATTTTCAATTAACAATTTGGCCAATGTTGCCTTTAATGTCACTAGTTGTAGAAGCTGGATAGGTTTTATGCAAATCCATCCATAGCAAAAGAAATGCCATCTTTTATATGTACTTGTGCAATTTTGTGTATGTGAAAGATCTAAGTGCAATTTTGTGTATGTGAAAGATCCAAGTGCAATTTTCATAAAAGCAAGAGTGCAGACATAGGGGATGTTTAAGCTGTCAACAGGGGGCTGTAGGGGATGTTTAAGCTGTCAACAGGGGGCTGTAGGGGATGTTTAAGCTGTCAACAGGGGCTGTAGGGGATGTTTAAGCTGTCAACAGGGGGCTGTAGGGGATGTTTAAGCTGTCAACAGGGGCTGTAGGGGATGTTTAAGCTGTCAACAGGGGCTGTAGGGGATGTTTAAGCTGTCAACAGGGGCTGTAGGGGATGTTTAAGCTGTTGACAGGGGTTGTAGGGGATGTTTAAGCTGTCAACAGGGGTTGTAGGGGATGTTTAAGCTGTCAACAGGGGCTGTAGGGGATGTTTAAGCTGTCAACAGGGGCTGTAGGGGATGTTTAAGCTGTCAACAGGGGCTGTAGGGGATGTTTAAGCTGTCGACAGGGGTTGTAGGGGATGTTTAAGTTGTCAACAGGGGTTGTAGGGGATATTTAAGCTGTCAACAGGGGTTGTAGGGGATGCTTAAGCTGTCAACAGGGGCTGTAGGGGATGTTTAAGCTGTCAACAGGGGCTGTAGGGGATGTTTAAGCTGTCGACAGGGGTTGTAGGGGATGTTTAAGCTGTCAACAGGGGGCTGTAGGGGATGTTTAAGCTGTCAACAGGGGGTTGTAGGGGATGTTTAAGCTGTCAACAGGGGCTGTAGGGGATGTTTAAGCTGTCAACGGGCTGTAGGGGATGTTTAAGCTGTCAACAGGGGCTGTAGGGGATGTTTAAGCTGTCAACAGGGGCTGTAGGGGATGTTTTAGCTGTCAACATGGGCTGTAGGGGATGTTTAAGCTGTCAACGGGGTTGTAGGGGATGTTTAAGCTGTCAACAGGGGTTGTAGGGGATGTTTAAGCTGTCAACAGGGGGCTGTAGGGGATGTTTAAGCTGTCAACAAGGGGCTGATCTATGTAGAGGACTGAGCTAAATCTGCTAGGCTGTTGCACTCACTTTTACTAATGATATATGCCTAATTTCTGACCAGTTTTAAGGATGGATGGTGGCAATTTTTCTAAACATTTTGGCATGTGTATGTAGAAACTGTGTTGAGTCTGAGAAGTGTGGAATCACCTGTTTTAAGGATTAGTTGGATATCTTAGAGTGCAACAAGAGATTAGTTGGATATCTTATAGTGCAATAAGAGAGACAGAATCTCAAAGATATCACCTTAAATGTTTTGTTTTTTCATTCTGGAAGTTTCTTCAAAGAAATATTCCTTTAGATTTGTATTTTCATGTATATGATGAAGGACTATCAAAGAAACATATTAGTGAAAACAAAGTTTTAATATCTGATCCCATTTTACAATTATTACAGTCAATAGATTTCCCAGTGTGTTGAAAAAATTGTCTTGGATCTGCAAGTAGGACATCACATTGTACACCGCAAGGCAACTTTTCAAACTTCAAAATAACTTCAAAATGATCCAAGATATCAACATATTTTTTACACCAATTTGTTGTTTTAATGAGTCATCTATTATTTACATAAACAAAAAATCATGAGACTTTTCCTTTAAAATAGCTGGTGTAGACCGGCTACAAGAAGAGCATCAAATACTCACTATCTTGATTTGTTAAAATTTATTTAATTAAGATATTGGCTTTGTGAAAACATTTTCTATCAAAGAATTTCTTCCAATGGTAAATCTGAGTTAATGCATTAGTTTTTATTTCATCAATTGACCAGTAGTCTCTATACTTTTTTAGTCAAAAGTTCAGAAAATATTTCAATAAAACACATTAAAGGAGGTATAAAGTCTGACATAATCCTTATTTCATATAATTGAATTGAAAATAACAAATGTACTGACCAAGTTTCATAACTCCCGAAGCAATCTAACACATTTTTTGTAATTATTAAAAACTTTAATACTACACTTAATAGTACCATGGGAGCTGCCATTTTGATTTCAAAACATGCAGAATATGATGTCATCAGCCCAGCAGGATTCTGGAATGCTTTGTATATCTTTATAATCTACCTCAAGTTTTCTAGCTTAGGAAAAATTGTTTTTCTTTTGTAAGGGTCAAAGACATTTTCGTATTCACATGAAATTATCAAAACATGCTGTTAAAACTTTGTGTTACATCATATGGAATAAAAACTTTAATCACATTTATAAAGAAATACACTATAATCCTTATTGGGGAAATGATGTCATCATGCACAATATTTCAATACAGATTGAACAAAATGGCAGCCCCCAAGTGTCTATTTTAAACATGAATAACTTAAGATAGAAATAAGATTTTGACGTGCTGTGTTTGGCAGTTGGTTATGATTTGTATCCTCTATCATATGAAATAATGATTGTTTCAGACTTGATGTCTCTAATGACCTTTGTGAAGAATGTGAGTTGTGGTGTCCTTTCTAGTTGGATACCAGTTGTTTCTCCATAAATATGTAATTCATTCTTTTTAGCACTATTTGTTTTCTTATATTGTCTTTATTGACATAAGATGAACCTACTTGTACTAGCGATCATAGGATCTAGTGATCATAGTGTGATCATAGTGTCTAGCGACCATATGGCCTAGCAATCATACTGTCTAGCGATCATAGTGTCTAGCAATCATACTGTCCAGCGATCATAGTGTCTAGCAATTATAGTGTCTAGCAATCATAGGGTTTAGCAATCATAGAATTTAGCAATCATAGGGTCTAGCAATCATAGGGTCTAGCGATCATAGAGTCTAGCAATCATACTGTCTAGCGACCATATGGCCTAGCAATCATAGGGTCTAGCAATCATAGGGTCTAGCGATCACAGGGTTTAGCGATCAGAGGGTCTAGCGATCATAGTGTCTAGCAATCATAGGGTCTAGCGATTATAGTGTCCAGTGATCATAGGGTCTAGCAATCATAGGGTTTAGCGATCATAGGATCTAGCGATCATAGTGTCTAGTGATCATAGGGTCTAGCAATCATAGGGTCTAGTGATCACAGGGTCTAGTGATCATAGTGTCTGTCTAGCGATCATAGTGTCTGTCTAGCGATCATAGTGTCTAGCGATCATAGTGTCTAGTGATCATAGGGTCTAGCAATCATAGGGTCTAGCAATCATAGGGTCTAGCAATCATAGGGTCTAGCGATCACAGGATCTAGTGATCATAGTGTCTAGCGAGCATAGGGTCTAGCGATCACAGGGTCTAGTGATCATAGGGTCTAGCAATCATAGGGTCTAGTGATAGGATCTAGCGATCATAGTGTCTAGGGTCTAGAGATCACAGGGTCTAGTGATCATAGTGTCTTTGTCTAGCGATCATAGGGTCTAGCGATCATAGTGTCTATTGATCATAGGATCTATTGATCATAGGGTCTAGTGATTATAGGGTCTAGCGATTATAGGGTCTAGCAATCACAGGGTCTAGCAATCATTAGGGTTTAGCAATCATAGCCTTAGCTTGGCAAGCTAGAGATCCCGGATTCAATTCCTGGTGGGGTTTTGACCATTAGTGCTTCACAACTGGTTAATTAAATGGCCGTGAACATCTCTATACAACGGAGGTCGAATTTGCCACTGTTCCATTGTTCCGAAAACAGTGCTTTTTAAGTATAGGAGTGAATTTACAAACATCACTGTTCTAGTGGAACAGTGCTCTTTGAACAAGCATGTGACTTGATAGCATGTGACTTAATAGCATGTGACTTGATAGCATGTGACTTGATAGCATGTGACTTGATAGCATGTGGCATCAATGACTCGATTTCTGCTCAAAAACTTGCAGATTGTCAAACAAGATTATCATCAAAATAATATGTTCCAGGAAGGAAAATTTGTCCACCTTGTCTGCAATTGTCAGCACAATTAATCATGAATACTTATTTGCAATAATGTTTACACGTGCACAACTGTACACAACTTAAAGCTACATCGTTTAAATACTAGTAACCGACATAGATATTTGCTCATATTTACCAATAAAGTAGTTGTAAATTAAACCAATTTTGAAGATAGGAATTTGTTGAGTGAAATCTGATCCGGAACAGTATTATTTGAGAAAGCTGTTCCATGGGTCAAGTACTGTTCCATGGGTCAAGTACTGTTCCATGGGTCAAGTACTGTTCCATGGGTCAAGTACTGTTCCATGGGTCAAGTACTGTTCCATGGGTCAAGTACTGTTCCATGGGTCAAGTACTGTTCCATGGGTCAAGTACTGTTCCATGGGTCAAGTACTGTTCCATGGGTCAAGTACTGTTCCATGGGTCAAGTACTGTTCCATGGGTCAAAGTACTGTTCCATGGGTCAAGTACTGTTCCATGGGTCAAGTACTGTTCCATGGGTCAAGTACTGTTCCATGGGTCAAGTACTGTTCCATGGGTCAAGTACTGTTCCATGGGTCAAGTACTGTTCCATGGGTCAAGTACTGTTCCATGGGTCAAGTACTGTTCCATGGGTCAAGTACTGTTCCATGGGTCAAGTACTGTTCCATGGGTCAAGTACTGTTCCATGGGTCAAGTACTGTTCCATGGGTCAAGTACTGTTCCATGGGTCAAGTACTGTTCCATGGGTCAAGTACTGTTCCATGGGTCAAGTACTGTTCCATGGGTCAAGTACTGTTCCATGGGGAAAGTACTGTTCCATGGGGAAAGTACTGTTCCATGGGTCAAGTACTGTTCCATGGGTCAAGTACTGTTCCATGGGTCAAGTACTGTTCCATGGGTCAAGTACTGTTCCATGGGTCAAGTACTGTTCCATGGGTCAAGTACTGTTCCATGGGTCAAAGTACTGTTCCATGGGTCAAGTACTGTTCCATGGGTCAAAGTACTGTTCCATGGGAAAGTACTGTTCCATGGGGAAAGTACTGTTCCATGGGGAAAGTACTGTTCCATGGGGAAAGTACTGTTCCATGGGAAAGTACTGTTCCATGGGGAAAGTACTGTTCCATGGGGAAAGTACTGTTCCATGGGGAAAGTACTGTTCCATGGGGAAAGTACTGTTCCATGGGGAAAGTACTGTTCCATGGGGAAAGTACTGTTCCATGGGGAAAGTACTGTTCCATGGGGAAAGTACTGTTCCATGGGGAAAGTACTGTTCCATGGGAAAGTACTGTTCCATGGGAAAGTACTGTTCCATGGGAAAGTGTTCCATGGGGAAAGTACTGTTCCATGGGGAAAGTACTGTTCCATGGGGAAAGTACTGTTCCATGGGAAAGTACTGTTCATGGGGAAAGTACTGTTCCATGGGGAAAGTACTGTTCCATGGGGAAAGTACTGTTCCATGGGAAAGTACTGTTCCATGGGGAAAGTACTGTTCCATGGGGAAAGTACTGTTCCATGGGGAAAGTACTGTTCCATGGGGAAAGTACTGTTCCATGGGGAAAGTACTGTTCCATGGGGAAAGTACTGTTCCATGGGGAAAGTACTGTTCCATGGGGAAAGTACTGTTCCATGGGGAAAGTACTGTTCCATGGGGAAAGTACTGTTCCATGGGGAAAGTACTGTTCCATGGGGAAAGTACTGTTCCATGGGGAAAGTACTGTTCCATGGGGAAAGTACTGTTCCATGGGAAAGTACTGTTCCATGGGGAAAGTACTGTTCCATGGGGAAAGTTGTTCCATGGGTACTGTTCCATGGGAAAGTACTGTTCCATGGGGAAAGTACTGTTCCATGGGGAAAGTACTGTTCCATGGGAAAGTACTGTTCCATGGGGAAAGTACTGTTCCATGGGGAAAGTACTGTTCCATGGGGAAAGTTCCATGGGGAAAGTACTGTTCCATGGGGAAAGTACTGTTCCATGGGGAAAGTACTGTTCCATGGGGAAAGTACTGTTCCATGGGGAAAGTACTGTTCCATGGGAAAGTGGTTCCATGGGGAAAGTACTGTTCCATGGGGAAAGTACTGTTCCATGGGGAAAGTACTGTTCCATGGGGAAAGTACTGTTCCATGGGGAAAGTACTGTTCCATGGGGAAAGTACTGTTCCATGGGGAAAGTACTGTTCCATGGGGAAAGTACTGTTCCATGGGGAAAGTACTGTTCCATGGGGAAAGTACTGTTCCATGGGGAAAGTACTGTTCCATGGGGAAAGTACTGTTCCATGGGGAAAGTACTGTTCCATGGGGAAAGTACTGTTCCATGGGGAAAGTACTGTTCCATGGGGAAAGTACTGTTCCATGGGAAAGTACTGTTCCATGGGGAAACTGTTCCATGGGGAAAGTACTGTTCCATGGGGAAAGTACTGTTCCATGGGGAAAGTACTGTTCCATGGGAAAGTACTGTTCCATGGGAAAGTACTGTTCCATGGGGAAAGCTGTTCCATGGGAAAGTACTGTTCCATGGGGAAAGTACTGTTCCATGGGAAAGTACTGTTCCATGGGGAAAGTAACGGTTCATGGGGAAAGTACTGTTCCATGGGGCAAAGTACTGTTCCATGGGGAAAGTACTGTTCCATGGGGAAAGTACTGTTCCATGGGGAAAGTACTGTTCCATGGGGAAAGTACTGTTCCATGGGGAAAGTACTGTTCTGTGGAACAGTGGAGAGAAACTTAAATTTCCACCTCTGTACAACCTTAGCTTTTTAGAAAGAGATGCAAGGTATCCAATCTGGGGTTGAATTGGTTAGTATGTGCTATACATAAAGTTACCTTGGATGTTATGTTTTATTTTATTTTTTATTGGGCTCATTCATTATTATCTAGCCCAATTTTCCCACTTGACATAGTTTTCCTTGCAGCTCCTTGTTGAGGCAGTGTATAAAAGTTTATTTGTTTATTGTCCCTTTGGGATTTGAATACTCTGCGATGAATTTTATGTGCATTTGCCGTGTGTTTTCATATATTTTACCTTTTAGAATTCAGTAGCATTTATTATAGTATACTTTTCACAGTGGCATGTTTTCAGTTGATGTGTAATTTGCGCTATTCCTTTTGTCCATTTGGCAGTGTTCTTACTTGTGAATATGAATTTACATACAAATGCTCTCAGGTATTGCATTGTTAGCGATCACATGCTCTCAGGTATTGCACTGTTAGCGATCACATGGGAAGATTATTCATCAATTACATATATCATACATGGCAGAGAATAATTGGAAGAATAGCACAAGAGAAAGTTTCAGATATTTTTTTGCATAGCTTGTTTTGTCATATTAGTGAAAAATTAAGCATTTCACAGCATTTTGGCCATATTCAAATATGTGAAAAGGCAGACCTATATTTTCTTGTTTAAATTTATTGTCACTCAATCATCTACTATAACGTTTTGAAGGTTAGTGACTGATTCTAAGGGCTTTATACATTCCAAAGGCGTAGGAAGTGGGGGGGACTGTCAAAATTAGGGAGGGCTAAACTATGCTTTAGCCCCCCCCCCCCCCACTTCTCATATACGAAAAACCCCTTATAAGACTTATCTATACCCACTTTAAATAATATAACTTTATAGGATATTGTCATATGTTCTAATTTCTTCGATTATGTTGATAAAAAAGGTAATGTAATTTCGATGGAGACTTTATTACTTCTTAGCACCCTTATGATCATTTTAAGCTGATAGAAGCTGTATTAAACATAACATTTGCGTGCTACCGCAGACTCTGAGTGCGGGCAGCATAAAAAAAATTCTTCCCAGGAGAGTTTAGGGCAATTTGGGTTTATTCCGTTGAAAATTAGACAGTGATTTAGGAGGATTTTCAACTGATATCAATGCAAATCGTCCTAAACACTCCTGGGAAAAAAAAATATGTGTGCGGGCATCTGTGACACCTAATGTGTTTGTACCATTGTATGTACATAACAAATTATACAAACCGTTGTACGTGCATGCATGTCTACTGCCGGTACAACTGATGGCAAGCATCAGTGGTCAAAAACACCAATCGAGTTTGAAAGACTTCTTCCGAAAGAAGGTCAGCAAGAATGTCACTTGTTCATTCTTCTTTGGAAAAAGAAAAAAAAAATGCCCAAAGAGCCAAACATACCCAAGAAACCATGCCAGAAACGAGGCTTCTGGGTGGGGATGGGGGTTGACGTCCTTGGAGAAATCAAGCTTCAGCCCCCCCCCCCCCCCAAGAAAAAAATTGTTCCTACGCCACTGATACATTCTCATCACTTGACTGAATGGACTTGAAGAAAGAAATATGGAGATTAGTATAAAGATTTTGAACTGCCTGTTGCTCATTCATCACAGATATTGCATACTCTCAGAAAACCATCAGGAGTTATTCAATCTGAAACTGAATTTGCAAATTAAAGTTTGTTCCTTGTAACTTCGAATGGGAAATGAAGTAGGTGTACAGTTGTCCATAGGCTTTTAAGAGATGATCAATATCACAGGTTTCCATAAGTCTTTTAAAAATGTCCATTTTGAAAACCAGGAAGTGAAACAGACACTTTTTGCAGTTTTCTTGTATTCTATTGATAATCTGGTATGTTTTTAGGAGACATTGAAAAGATTTTAAGGTCATTGTTATAATTGGTACCTTCATCATGTTTGTTTTATCTGCTTTCATTCTCAGCGTGGACAAAGTTGCAATAAAATACAAAAATAAGATGATAAATTCTGGGCTATGATAACTCTTCCTGCTGATTATATTTGTGATTTACATTTTTACGGTGATAAGTGAATGAGGTTAATTTTCCAAAAATAAGTGGTACAAGATTTTCACTATTTATGCAATATTTCTAGTTTGTTCAAAAAAGATAACAATAATCAATCTTTATTCTATTACTGCTTACCGCTCTTCTTTCCTGACTGTGGAGATTGAGGCTTTATGAAGTAGCTTCTTCCATTTCTTTCTGTCTCTTGCAAATTCTGTCGCCTCCCTCCAACTTCAAGCTCGTTCCTCTCTTTCTCAACTGTCTTTTTCCAAGTTATTTTAAGTCGTCTTCTTTCTCTGCTTCCCTCTTGGGTCCACGACAATGAGATTTTTGCATAATAATCATTCTCCCTCCTTTGCACATGCGCAAGCCATCTCCATCAAACATTATTCTATAGTAGGCATGTTTTCATTCATTTTTCGAAAAAATTATGGTAACCTCAGGAAGCACTGATTGTTTTTAGTGTCATATTTTGTAAACCTAGGGTTTTATATTTTGTTTAGTAGCATACCAAATATAGGCTAAGTGAACAATGCTATCCATTTTTACTGTTTAGTTGCACACCAAATAGAGGCTATGTGAACATTTTTTTATGAGTTTTAGGCTTTAGAATTATTATATGGTAGCCAGGGCATGTCTTGAGTAGGATATTTTGTCCAAATATAATTTATATTATTTTTGCATGGTATTATTATTGGCAACCTGGCACTTATTTATGATGATGACCTTTTCTTTTGAATTCCACACTTTCTTTCCCAAATGTATCCATTGATATTTCCCAAATTTCCATTTTCACAATGAGGAGAGGGATGTTTTTAGCAAGCCAAAGACAGATGTAAATCATATTGTGGCCAAAAAGCATTTTATATCTTAATAATAATTTTGTAATTGTCACAGTGAGGGAAGAGTTTTGGCATGTTGAAGGAAAATTGTATCTAAGATTATGCAGACTTACTTTTCCATCGTCTTTAAAATTACTGTCAAGAAGTTGATTCTACTTAATGTTGTATATCAATGATTTATTCGTGTGATACAGATTTTAGTTTGCTGAATCATCTGTAAATCTGATAAGGGAAGTAAAGTGAAAACTCTTAGATCAGATTTTAAATTTTCTGACAGTATTGTAAACTTTATTTCATTATACAAGTGTGTGAGAAATTCAGAAATGCATTAACATTGTTTTCAAGATCTCCTTGGTATCTAATTTGTATGTTGGAATGTATTTACACAATACTCTCTCTGAGTAATTGATTTGATATTAGATTTAAGGTAGTATGTACATCAAGTTGGAATTCAGAACTAAGGGCAAAGTGTCTTTCAACACAAACATTTTTGTATGGATATATTGTAATTTTGTTGCATTTGAATGCAAGACAATATTTTCATTGATCTTTAAACTCTTTATGAGTGTGTAAAAGTATTTTAAAGTAGTGTCAGAATTTAGTAAATTTGCAATTTGTGTGTGTGTCAAATATAAGTACAGTAGGCCTTGGTAAGGAAACTCATGTGTGTACATGTTAATTCCATGATATTTATTAGTATGTCACATTATCCCAATGGAGAAATATAATTGGTTGCCAACTCTCGGATGATTCTGTGTTCTGTTTCTAATTCAAAATTGCATTTTGTCTGTTATTTTGAATGGAAAACTTTGCATGACCTTTTGACCCCCCCCCCCCCCCCTGTTTTTCCCTTTTCCTTTTCCCCTCTGGCTACACCCATGGTCAGTGATATTTATTAGTATGTCACATTATCCCAATGGAGAAATATAATCGGTTGCCATTTCTCGGATGATTTTGTGTTCTGTTTCTAATTCACAATTGCATTTTGTCTGTTATTTTGAATGGAAAACTTTGCATGACCTTTTTGACCCCCCCCCTCCCCCCTCTTTCCCTGTTTCTCCCTTTTCCTTTTCCCCTCTGGCTACACCCATGGTCAGTGGTGTAGCCAGCCTTTTGGAACTTTCTTAATCTTTTTTTAATCTTTAGGTAATAGGAATTACAGTTTTCAGAAAAATGCTGCCAAATTCTTCCAAAATTTCCAATGATTTTACCTCCCAAACAGGAAGAAAGCATACAACCAGAGAAGTACAAACCTCTCACCTGGCAGTTCACCCTGGGATATGGACAATTTTCTTCATGATTTTTGTGGAAAATTTCTTTCAATTTTGGAGAAATTTTCTGGAAATGTTCTTTAAATTTCAGGAAATGTTTCCAAATTCTTCCAAACTTTCTCTCAATAATTTAAACAAATTTTCTTTCAGTTTGACCAATTTGATGTTAATAATTTCTCAAGTTTACCTCCCATATGGCAACACAGCACATGCAACCATGAAGGCGAAATCCTCTCAGGTGGTAGTTTCTCCATTTTCTCAGGAAATGTCCTTTATATTTTGGAAAGTTTTGTCAAATTTCGGAATTGAATTTTGGCACCCCAAATAGAATGCTGGTTCCAAGCAAAATATATGCCCCAACAGCCCAAATTGTGAAAGAGAATAAAAGAAATTAACATGTCAAGTTTTCTTAAGACATTATTCAAATTCTCCCTTACTTTCCCAGATAGCACATTTGGGTGGGCCAACTTTGGTAAAAGGTGGCAGTTTATGTTGGGACGTAATTTTACAAATGTTAGTTTTTGGTTGGGTGCTCATAGGGGTGCGGTAGGCCCAACGGTGCTTAGCCAACCGTTGGTTACAGAACGTTGGGCCAATGTTAGCATGCTAACCCAACATAATTATGCCAACGCTCAGCCAATGTTGGCCCAACGTAGTGTGCTATCTGGATTTGGTCCTAAATACCCCAATTTTACTGCATAATATTATTCTAAAAGTTTTCAATTGTTTTGAATTTTAGTCGGAAATATCCCGATATTACAGTATTACGAGATCCTAATATAACATTTTCAAATTAAAAAGAGGCGGCCGCCAGTAGTAATATTCAGATCAATCCTTTATATAAATATCAGTTGGCAGGTTGGGGTGCAGTGAATGGGGAATTTTCCAGTTATATGCCATATACCGCCGTATTCTTTTAAATCCGCGACCGGAGGGGTGAAAGAGCTGTTAGGCTCTATTTTGTTTTTTCCAGTGAACAATGATAATTTCTTTCTGAATCGTATATTTCAATTTTCCTGAGCCAACACCTGAAATTTCCCAATCTTCCGAAAAATGTTATCAAACTTCCTAATTTTTTCGAATCAGGGTCTTAAAACACTCAATTTTCTGAATTCGGATCTAAAATTTCCTGATTTTTTTCCAAATCAGGTCCTATAATTTTCAGAATTTCCCAAATCATGTTTTTATTTTATTTTCTTTCACAATCAGATTCAAAAGAAACACAAAATAATAGATAGTAACACAAAAATGCTGGGGTGATAATAGGCCAGACCCGTCACCCATAGCCAGTGTGGGTCGTAACCCCTCTCTCAGTGGCGTAGGAAGCGGAGGGGAATGGGGCGAGTTGCCCCCTGCAGAGGTTTGCTTTCCTGGTCGAGTTATCTCTTTCCTGGTCAACCTGCCGTGAAATTCGAAATTCATTGATTAGTAAAATCATCCCGATATCGTAAAATTCCTCGTAAAGAAGAAGAAATTGTTTTCTACTATCTGACAATACTTAGGTATGAATATCGGTCCTCCAAATTTGGTTTAAAATTGTCCAAATTTGGTTGGAAATGGCCCAAATGTGGTGAAAATGGCCCAAATTTGCTTTAAAATGGCCCAAATTATGTTAAAAATCGCCTCAAGTACAACAATCGCCCAAATGTGATTAGAAATTGCCCAAATTTGGTTAAAAGTTGCCCAAACAGTCAAATTGGACTTTAAAATTGACCAACGTGTGATAAAAATCACCCAATTTTAATTTAAAATTGCTCAAATTTGGTTAGAATTACCTCATATTTTGTTACAAATCGCCCATATTTTGTTACAATTTTCCCAAATGTGCTTTGGTTAAATTGACCAAATGTGCTTCAAACTTTTCCAAATTTAGATCAAAAATCGCCTGATTGCCCAAATTGGGTTAAAAATCATCCGTTTTATCTAATGTATAGCATAAGCTATAATGATTTTTCAAGTAATTTTGACCTTGATCAGGTACAACGTTGCTCAACACCCCAACTAAAATTGCTTCGTGATGCCCCTGAAACCTTTTGGTGTTTGCCCCTCTGCCCACCCCCCCTCCCCCTTCCCTGAGAGAGATTCATTCCTACATGCCTGCCCTCTCTTGCGAAGGTCTGTTTTCCTTGTGAGGAAATAGAGGGGGAGGGTGGTAACAAAGTGGGAGGGGGTAAAAAAGTTGAGGAGAGGGTAGAAATTTGGGGGCTAAAATGTGATATACCTTTTTTACATTGTCAAGGTACATTCTCAAGGGAAAAAATTACAATAAAAAGGTTTTTGGACCCACAGTGTCTGTTACTCCTCCCTAGAAAATTTCTGACCTGGCAGTGCATGAAGTTTTTAATCGGGGTTCAGTGAAAAACTAAATTGCCACCCTCCCCCAGGAGAATTCTGTAATTAAACTATGTGGTGAAAATATTCAAGGGGGACAATTTCCTATACATATTTGGAAAAGAAATGCATTTCTTGCTTTAAATAATCGCTATAAATTGGTTTAAAATTGCCCAATTTTGGTTTAAAATAATTGCCCATATTTGCTCAAAATACCCTCATTTGGTTAAAACTTACCCAATTTTTTTCATAGTCCAAACTGGTTTGGCAATCGCTCAGATTGATAAAAAGTTGCCTAAATCTGGTGGAAAATTTCCAAGTTGTTAAAAATTGCCCAAATTTGGTTGAAAACTGCAGAAATTTAGATTAAAATGTCTTAAATTTTGTTTAGAACTGGCCTAAATATGGTCAAACAATCACCCAAATTGGTTTAAAAATCATTCTTTATATCAAATTGGCAGTGATTCACTTTGTTCAACAGCTTAATCAGTTATTATTTTTCGCTTAGCCAGAATTAAAATGATGCAGTCATATTTTTAGGCACTTTCCCACTCTGGCAAACTTTTTGGCTTTTGAATATCTCAAATTAAAGGGAGAATCACACACACACCCACACACACACACACCCACCCTCACGCACACACACTATGTATATATATATATATATATATATATATATATATATATATATATATATATATATATATATATATATATATATATATATATATATATATATATATATATATATATATATATATATATATATATATGTATATATATATATATATATATATATATATATATATATATATATATATATATATATATATATATATATATATATATATATATATATATATATATATATATATATATATATATATATATATATATATATATATATATATGTATATATATATATATATATATATATATATATATATGTATATATATATATATATATATATATATATATATATATATATATATATATATATATATATATATATATATATATATAAATATATATATATATATATATATATATATATATATATATATATATATATATATATATATATATATATATATATATATATATATATATATATATATATATATATATACATATATACATATATATATATATATATATATATATATATATATATATATATATATATATATATATATATATATATATATATATATATATATATATATATATATATATATATATATATATATATATATATATATATATATATATATATATATATATATATATATATATATATATATATATATATATATATATATATATATATATATATATATATATATTCATATATATTCATAATCATAATCCATAGATTTATATAGTGCACACTTCGATCTGGCAATCTTCAGTAGCGCTTTAAAAAAAGAAACCTCAATGACAAAACAAGTATGATAGCCACTCTACCAGTGCAATGGGACCGATATAAACAAAACAAATAAAATAGGAGATACCACTCAAATTGATTGAAAAGGTAAGTTTTCAAATGACGCTCAAAAACATTTACCGACTAAACAAGTTTGATATAATCTGGTAGGCCATTCCACCATGTTGGTCCAATTACGCTGAAAGAACGACCAGCAAAAGTGTTACGTTTGGTGTATGATACAAATAACTTTTTATATGAGGTAGTTGACCTGGTGTTCCGTCTGTTAGGTATAATAGAACCTTCAAGTAATTTAGTGCCTGGTTATTTACACACTTGTATACTAAGGTAAGTACCTTGTGCTGGATTCTCAATTGACTGGAAGCCAGTGTAAGATTTTGAGGCATTCCTTACTGCTATGATAATTTTGTTTGTCCAGAACTGTTTTGGCCGCAATATTTTGTAACCTCTAAAGTTTGTTCAATTCACACTCCGGAAGTCCTATAACGATTACATTTACATAGTCTAAGTGTGACAGCACTACCCCAGACATTAGTGTGGCGCAAGCATCCTGCGCAAGGTACTGGCGAATTTGTTTTAATGCCCCACATTCAGACATTGCAATTTTACATTTTTCGGCAATGTGTCTCTTGAGAGACATCTGACCATCCACCCACGTTCCAAGGTATTTCATTTGATTTGATTTTCTAACGCATTCTCCATTAATATTGATTACATCAATTTGCATTTTGATATTTGCCTTCTGGATCCCAATTGAACAAAATCCGTTTTAGATAAATTTATTTTCAGTCTGTTTGCATCCATCCATTGTTTAATATCTGTACACAGATCTGTACACAAATTTTCAAGGATATGGATGGAGTCGCTCTCTCCTAATGTAGTATTAGGATCGTAGGCCAACTTAAAGGTATGATCATCTGCGAAAGCATGTAGATCAACTCCATCAGGAATTACGTCTTGCAGTGTACTAGCGTAACTCGAGTACAAAACTGGTTCAGTACAGCTCTCTTGTGGGACTGAGAATGTAAGCATATACCGACTTGAATACTTCTCGCCGACATTGATAATACAGTCCCTAGGTCTTAAATAGTTTTCGAACCAGTATAACGCCCTGCCCCTTCGACCATACTTTGCAAACAAGACCTTCAAAAAGATGTTATGGTCCACGGTATTAAGGGTCGATTGGTTCTCCATATTCCACAAGATGTTATTCATCAATTTCACAAGAGCAGTTTTGCAAAAGTTTCTGTAATTGCTGCGATAGGCACACTGGTAATCATGGATCTACGTATATAGGTCGCAGTGCTAGTTAAACTGTGAAAGAACTGCCTTTTCCAGCACTTTTGATAAGAATGGCAGGTTTGATACCGGTCTATAGTTGCAAGGGACCAGATCCAGGCCAGGTTTTTTCAATAATGGTCTAATTATGACCGTCTTCCATTTACTTGGAAAAGTACCTTGTCCCAACAAAGTATTCACTATTCTTGTTATGGCTGGTATCACTGCCGGTGTAATAGTACATTCCTTCCCACCCCCTCCCCTTCCCTCCGTAAAGTAGGGCCCCCAGACCTTATTTCCTAAGGAATGTCTAGTGAATTTGGTCCCCACTGAACTGATTTTACTAGGTGTTACGATAAGATCACAGCATCATTTCTCATGAACTTTCTTTATCATTATCTACGTATAAGTCTTCATGGAATATCTGAGTATGTCACTTTCAATTTACTACGGTTTGCACATTTATAAGAGGCTAGACCTTTTGCTCTATTGTCATTAAATCTGTGGACCTTGGATAACGTCATCGCCTTTCTTGGTCGGTATTGGTATTCTAAGGGCGTTTAGTCATTGTCTTGGTAAAAGGTTTTCCTAGATGTAGAATTTGCAAATCATGAGTGAGATGTTATTTCCATGAAGTCTTATGACGCTTCTTTTTGTATTTAAACCAGAAGGTTCTTTTATATTTGAATTATATAAATAAAGTAGAAAATTGTTAATGGAAAAAAGAATCAGATATAGGTCAGAAACACTTGCAATCGGTTAGATTGAGTCTGTCAGTCAGAGATAGCAAGAGAAAGGTATAGTCATAGTCAAAGTTGGAGTATAAACGAGTTTACAATATATTTCAGAAGCTTTAATATTACTGTGCGTTCCGTCTCTCCTTTTTGTACCTTGCGTTACATTCTTTATGTTCTTTCTTCGATATTAACACTGGACAGAACATAGGTAATTTACTGATGTGTTCGCACGGTTCCTTCAATTAATTTTGTGCACTGAAGTGATAAGCTAAGAAGTGATAAGAAGTGATAAGCTAGTACACTAAAGAAGAAAAAAAGACCTGCTTTACGCAAAACGGCAGTGAGATTTAGTGTGAAGGGAAAAGAAGGTGTTTTTTTTTTTGCCAAATGGGGACAAGTTGTTGTCTCCAAATTTCATAGGAAAGAAGGGCCTGGGCCCAAATTTCCCAGCGGACCGTTTTTACTATGAAAGGGGACTAAATTTACTGGAGGTCTATGGCCTAATTGTCTGGGGGCCCAAATTTCCTAGGAAATGAGGGCAGGGGGACAAATTTACTGGGGGTGGGGGAATTTACTCTAACACTGGCAACACTTTTTTAAGGAAGAATGTCTGTACTATATCACTTTCGCAGGGTTTAAACTGCATTTTCAAAATGATTTCTTTCCACATCATTTTCCACCAGTGGCTTAAATTCCTTTAGAAGTGGAACAGTTGACAACTCCGGTTCATATGTTGTTTTGTTTGAAAAGTCATCACGAATACGTTTAATTTTATCCATGAAAAAGGCGGTTTTACTAATTTGCAGACTGCAGACTGGAATTTGCAGACTAAGAATTTGCAGACTGTGACGTTGTTTTAGTTCGAATCACTGCCTAGTCGTAACAAAATTCTTCCCAACTGGTAATCCATCATGATTAGAACAGGGAATTGGCGACGACGAGTGAACACACAATTACAATGACGGGGTCGTCGTCTGCTTATTCGGTTATGATTGTAACAATGCTATCACGAAACGCTTAATACGACCCGGACGAGAACACAGGTACGACGTACGGACAAACATAACATCGACAACCAAGTCAATGTCCACGGCCTTTGATAACCCAGCTGTGGTACACTGGCGTGATAAGACCCCCTCTATTTATGCGTCTTCATTGCCGCTATATTTCACTTATTCCAAGGACAATTTCAATTGATCTGTTCGTCACGGATCTTAGGTGTGTTTTCACTTGAATGCGACCTCGCGATCAGATCCACTGCAGGCAATCAGATAAACCGGATGGAGAAAAAAAGAGAAAAAAGTCTGAATGCCAAACAGTGACTTGTGGTCAGGTTAGTTATGCAGTTTCATGTTAAAGGATTAGTTAGAGGTATAGCGAGTCTATCTTACAAGAAAGAGGACTTCAAAAGAAACAAGATAATGATAAAAGCATTCAAAAATCTTATTCCGTTAGGGAATCAAGATTATGAGATTAGTGAAAACAAGTCCTTGCGTCTTCAGATCTTTTCAGCAAGTATAAAAGCAAAGTTACAATATCGGTTTTCAATATCTACCTACTGTGGTGTAGCGGTTATCATACCTGTCTACAGACCACGAGGCCCCAGGTTCAATCCTGGGGTGGGTAGACACGCCAGTGCACCACAACTGGTTATCAAAGGCCGTGGACATTGACTTGGTTGTCGATGTTATGTCTGTCCGTACGTCGTATCTGTGTTCTCGTCCGGGTCGTATTAAGCGTTTCGTGATAGCATTTGTACTATCATAACCGGATACGCAGGCGACGACCCCGTCATTGTAATTGTGTGTTCAACTCTCTCTCTCGGTTTTCAATCGGAACATGAGATCAACACGTCATAACATGTTGTACATTCTTGCGTTCAATTTGTCTGTGATTTTAGCCATACTGAGACACATGGGATGAAGATCAAAATTAAAGGATTACTTTTAGGTTTATTTTAAAACATGAAAGCACGGCTCCCTGATGGAAGTGACTATTATATTGCTAGGAAAAGAAGAATCTTGCGTAAGATTAAAACTCTTAAAAGTTTTAGGAGATATATGTTGTTAACTTAGCATTGCTAAAATGAACTAACATAAACTACATTGTAAAATAATAATTTAAAGTGAAGCGCCACTCATAAAAAGGCATAACATAGGCTGTAGCCACAACCACAAAAAGTGGGTTATATATATATATATATATATATATATATATATATATATATATATATATATATATATATATATATATATATATATATATATATATATATATATATATATATATATATATATATATATATATATATATATATATATATATGTATATATATATATATATATATATATATATATATATATATATATATATATATATATATATATATATATATATATATATATATATATATATATATATATATAGCTCAACTCCAAATCTAAAAGATAAGTTCCGCGCATTGGCCATTACAAACAAAACAAAATAGGAAAAAATGACAATGTCTCTAGCCAACAGATTATTTTAAAAACCAAATATTTCGAAAACTCCTGTTTCCTTCTTCAGTGGTATGAAGTTAAATGACGCTAGAAGATAACAGCGGTGATAGCTTGCACGTTAGCACATTTTAAAGAGCGCCAAAAATCGTACGCGTAAAATAGTAGGCGCAAAAGGGGAAAAGCGCGCAGAAAAAAGAAAAGAAAAAAGAAACCGGCGCCAAAATGCGCTGAGGCACAAAAACAAGAGAAGGACTAATGAGACGAAGTGGAAGTGGAAACATTTTCCCTAAAAACAGAAAAAGGAGAAAGATAAGACAGGTCTTTATTAAGTCCATGGATGTGGCTCTTAGTTTTAATCATAAATTGCAATTCAAACAACTTTCTGTCTTCCGTGCTTCTAAAGTTCCCCCTGATGAGAACCACCTTTAAATGTTCCAACTTATGTCTAGGCAAATTAAAATGCCCTGCCACGGGATAACCCTCACTGTCACCATCGAAATCGCGAATAGACTGCTTGTGGTTATTGAACCTCAATCGGAAAGAGGTTCCAGTCTCACCAATATAAGAAATTTCCGGACATTTCGAACACGTCACGCAGTAAACCACGTTAGAGGAATCACAGGAAAAAGTTCCCGGTTTGATCACGTGATTCCTCGGGAGAGATACCGTCTCATCCGTGACTATGTGCATGCAGATTTGACAACGCGGCTTCCTGCAGGGTTTATTGCCTCGCCCAGGCATCCTGCGCGATATGTTGGAACGTCGGCGGCTGCTTTAGTGCCACAACCGGTGGTGCAGAGAAAATTCCTCCAACCTCTGGGGCGTGTTTCAATATCCCCCATCATGACGATTTAATACACTTCAAGAGAGGCTGTATCTGTGTACTGTGCGAAACTACGAGGGGAATGCGTGCGGTCTTAGTCTTGATCCGATACTCTAAAAGCTCACTGCGATTGACAGGAATAACCTTGTCCATGAATTTCCTTAACAGTTTCAAGGGATAGCCCCTTTTAAGAAAGTGCCCCGACATAACGTTAAGTTGGATCTTGAGATCAAGAGGGTCAGAACAAATTCTCTTAAGACGAAGAAACTGGCTATAAATGATAGATTCCTTAGTGTGTTGGGGATGATTGCTATTATAAACTAGGTAAGCATGACTATCAGTGGGCTTGGTGTATAAGGAGGTAACCAATGAACCCTCACGGATTTTGACCAGAACATCCAAAAAAGGTAATTTATCCCGGGAAAAATCATAAGTAAATTTAATGGACGGGTGAAACGTATTCGCGAAACCAATAAATTCCCGCAACGAAACCTCGCCATGCTGCCAAATCATGAAGATATCGTCGATATAACGGACATAAAAGGAAGGAGAGAGTGTGGACTCTTGTAATATCTTACCCTCAAGATCGGCCATAAACAAATTAGCGTAACAAGGAGCCATCTTAGTACCCATAGCGGTGCCCTTGATCTGGTGATAAAACTTATCATTAAATTCAAGGCAGTTATGAGAAAGAATAAATTGGATGAGTCTACCGATATCACGAACGACATTATCATCGAACGAACCAGATTGCCTGAGATGCTTAATACATGCCTCCACCCCATCCGCATGAGGGATATTCGTATAGAGTGAAGACACGTCCATCGTTACCAAAATAGCTGTATCGTCTATCGTATTAACCTCGCTCGATAACCTGTTAAGGAAGTGAGTTGTATCCTGGACATAGCAAGGGATAGCACGAAGGAGTGGTTGTAATTGAGTGTCCACATAAACGGACAAGAATTCCGTGCAAGTACCTTTACCTGAAACAATAGGCCTACCCGGTGGGATAACACTATAATCACGACAAAGGCCGACTAGATTGCTACCTATATGGGACCTGTCTGACTCAGGTACCGTTCTCTCAAGAATACCTTGCAACTTATGTATTTTAGGTTAAGTATAAAATATACCGGTTTTGGGGTTAGGTGGGATAAGTTTCTCAACATCACTCTTAGTTACGTCATGTAAAACATTTACCAGGTTAACAGTGTCATCCTTCATTTTAAGTATGGGATCAGAATCCAACCTCTCATAAGAGGCCTCGTCAGCTAATTGCCTCTCAGCCTCCAAAATATAGTCTACCCGGTTTTGAATAACGATAGCACCGCCCTTATCAGCGGATTGAATTGTAACATTATCATTGCGTTGCAATTCTTTAATGGTACGCAAGTGATCAGAAGAAACATTAGGCGTGGGTGCTTTAGAAACATGCAAATTACAAAGAAACGTATCAAGGTGCTGGTTAACGCCATTAACAAAAGCGTCGATGGAGGCGTTCCTGTTAGGTGCTGGGGTCCATGTGCTCTTCTTCTTAAATGGTTCAAGTTTACAATAATCAGATCCCGGGACATCACCAAACCACTCAGCTAAACGAATGTTTTAATCGACGCATCCCGAAATATCCCGAAAATTAAATTTTTTTGACATAAACCGTGACATCGTAAAAATCTCAGGGGTCATGACCTCAATCATGTCCGAACCGGGTGTCCGAATCGTCTAGATATCAGAGACATTGATGCTGACTCAGCATTATGATGCTAACAACAATCATAATGCACATTGTCGGGCAGAGATGTAAAATGGCGGATGAACTGAAAACTAGAGATACGTCTCAATCATGCCCAAATCGTCTGGATAGGCTTACATAATTATTTCCACATGTCCACTCGATTCGGTATGATGCTGATTGAGCTCAGATTGGGCAACTTGGATGCATATGAAAGATGCCCACCCACACACGTTCAAAATCCAGAGCCCCGATGATCATGGGCAATTTTGGGCCATTAAAAGTTATAAATTTTCACAAAACTTCCGGGGCTTCACCCGTAGAGGCTAGACCCTACCAGAGCTGTGTCCATGAATCTTACAATTTTCTCAATTTTTCCTAGTCCAGTTTAGAAATGGTAAGCCAAAACGCTTATCTGAGTAAATTTCAACGTTGTAGAATTTAAATGTTCTTCTTTTCGCCAATTACATTTTGGATTTTTGTGTAGATTTTAAGCCACGCTTGAGCAAAAAAACAAGAAATCTTTAGACCAAGGCTTCAATGTTTCACCCATGAACGCCTGCAAAATTTTGCCCGAAATTTCTAAATTTTCAGGAGAACGTTCTCCTGGCTGTTTAGAAACGGTAACCTGCTAATTTGAGTAAATTTGAACAGGAGTATCTTAAATTATCTTTTTATCGTTCCTTAAATTTTCCGAATTTTTGTCAGTTTGTACACTTGATTTTCAGCCAATTTTGGGCATCAAAGACAATCTGACAATAAATCTTCAGAGCTTCCAGGGCTTCGCTCCCCAAACCCCTTCCAAGAAACCCTTAAATGGGACTTCTTCCCCTGTGTTCATACCCTTGCTTCGCACCAGCTAGGACCCAACGATTTGTCATTTACGCTTTGGAAGTTTCTGTTGATTTTAAGCCATTTAGGCATTTGGGACATCCAAAACCATAAATCCTCAGACCAAGGCTTCAACGTGCACAATTTTCCCTGAATTTTTAGGAGTAATTTCTCTTCTGCCGGTTTAGAAATGGTAATCTGATAATGCGTATCTGAGTTTAATCATGGAGATACTATTATAGTATCTCCATGGTTTAATGAATTTAAAATATTTTCCTTAAATTTCCCCATTTTTGTCGTTTTGTGTTTATTTTCTCATTCACATAAATTTACAAGCGCATGCCGCCTCCCCCACCGCCACCCTCCCCGCCACCCCCTTTCTCTTCCCCCTCTTAACCTGCCCTGCGCCTTTTTGGATATTGGCTGCAAAAAATGGCAATTTTGAAGAAGGCAGCGGTTTTTGCGTCATTTAGTTTTGTCGGGTATTGTTGCTGCCACTGTTAACAGCTTTTCCTTAAATCGATTAAATGAGGATCATCTTAAGTTAATTGACAAGTCCCACAGTTGAGGATGTAACAGGGCAATTAGAGCAAATTGCATCATTCTTTAAATAAATCTTTCGAACTACTACCACCAGTCTTAATGATTTTCTCAAAAAGGCAACCGTGAATTTCAAAAAGCGGCGGTAAAAAGTTTTGAATATCTATTTACTATCAGTCTCCAACATTTCAGGATATCCATTGAAATTTTGGGCAATCCGGAGCAGAGAGAGAGAGAGTTGAACACACAATTACAATGACGGGGTCGTCGCCTGCGTATTCGGTTATGATAGTACAAATGCTATCACGAAACGCTTAATACGACCCGGACGAGAACACAGGTACGACGCACGGACAGACATAACATCGACAACCAAGTCAATGTCCACGGCCTTTGATAACCAGTTGTGGTGCACTGGCGTGTCTACCCACCCCAGGATTGAACCCGGGCCTCGTGGTCTGTAGACAGGTATGATAACCGCTACACCACAGTAGGTAGACCTCATATGTTTAGTGTGGGCTAGTCAAATGTGTAGGCTCATGCGATGACGTAATACATCAAAGTACCCAATTTTTGGGGTATTTCAAAGTACCCAGTTTTTCGGGTTGCTCCCGAAGTATTTAACATTTTAGTCACCAGCAAAAGCTCAAATTATTCAGAAATAATCATTTTAATATCATTCCAAAGTATACAACTTTAGAATTACAGAATTTGACAAGTAAAAATATATTAACGGCTGAACTTATTAGCAACAATTTAAATTATGGTCACTGCGCATGTCTCGATCTCTCAAACGGGAGATCTCCCGATCGAGAGCGTGAACTGTACTGATTATGACGTTTTACAGATTGGGTACTTTAATCTTTACTGTGAGGCAATATCATCTTGGTCATGTATTATTTTCTGTTTTGCAGAAGCAAAATAATGCCAATAACATTATTATCTACGACATGTGTACCTTAAAGGCCAATTATCGTCTCGACGACGACGAGTGAACACACAATTACAATGACGGGGTCGTCGCCTGCGTATTCGGTTATAATAGTAACAATGCTATCACGAAACGCTTAAAGAGGCGATATCGTCATATGTGCACAATATCTAGAACTCCTTTTAAATTTTTTGATTGGTTGAAAATTCACTGCGCGATTCGTTGTCTGGTATTGCAAGGTATATAGTTATTTAAAACGCCTGAAGGAATCACACGAGATAGTCCAGATGCTTGCGGCGATCGTCAGTGACATTTTTTTTCTTCAAATCATGCCGTGAGTTCAAGTCCCGGTAGAATCGTTTATTTTGACTTTTTGCTTTCATCTTCTTCTTTTTTTTTCTCAGTATTTTTCATTTGGTGACTATCATTGTAGTATTAGAATACTAAAATTTCACTTTCGCTTTCTGACAAAAAAGTTTTTAAAAAAAATTAATAAGTTTCTCGTCACAGTAACGTAATGCGCCCTGTATGTAATTCTGCACACACAACGTACATGCTAGTGTCTGGCTGTACTGTGTGGTACAAACAGACAGAGGATCGGATCTTGCCTCCACAACCGGAAGTGAAGTCAAAATAATGTATCCCCCATTTTTACCGTATTTTACTGAGTCGAGCCTCCCTCTTTAATACGACCTGGACAAGAACACAGGTACGACGTACGGACAGACATAACATCGACAACCAAGTCAATGTCCACGGCCTTTGATAACAAGTTGTAGTGCACTGGCAAATTATTGTCTCTATAACGCGGGCGTAAATATATTTCAATTCTTGTGTTTTGATTGGTCGAAACACAATGGTTAAATGTGCACCTAAATTGACAAAACAATCATAATTGTTTTGGAATAAATGTACGCCGCCACATTTTTAATCACAATAGATGGCCTTTAGAAGTTGAATATGGGCGTGTATAGTTGCATTGTTATATAAAAAAAAAACATTTTAAATTGATCAAAAAACATGAAAATAGCCAAGAATTTCAACAAAAATGGCGACGACGACGAGTGAACACACAATTACAATAACGGGGTCGTCACCTGCGTAATCGGTTATGATAGTAACAATGCTATCACGAAACGCTTAATACGACCCGGACGAGAACACAGGTACGACGTACGGACATACATAACATCGACAACCAAGTCAATGTCCACGGCCTCTGATAACCAGTTGTGGTGCACTGGCGTGTCTACCCAACCCAGGCTTGAACCCGGGACCAAACATCGACTATTTATAGTGTTTTTAAAGCTCAGGCAGCAATTTGTACATGTTGTATATTTGCTTAGTATTTTCTTTTGTGAAAGCTGTGTTTTCTATCGCGATTGTTTGAAGTGGTGCAGCAAATTCTGACCAAAATTTAAGAAAAATGTCCGACTACTTATTTATGTTAATCTATTGCTTGTTGATTTTCTGTCACAGTTAAGAAAGCAGATGACTCTTACGTTTTCAACACCTCGTCAATATCTAGCTTTTTCAATGACTGAATTCAGAAACTAATATCAAAGAATTATGTACATATTTTGTGTCGGCCATTTTCTTGTATAACAGTTTCTCCATATCATGGAAAAGTGTGAAACTTTAATCGGGCATAGCTCGGGAACTATAAGCGAGAATAACTCGGGAACTATGGTGCTACCTTTCAGTCTTTAAGCCTAACATTTGGAAACTATTTTATGCATTATTCTATTTCTTTTAAGCAAAGTTGCCACACACCATGTATAGGTAGCTAAAGAAGGGTTCCTCTCATTTATCCAACGTGATTTTTTTTCTTTATCATAGTTGTACTCGTACTCGTGTTCTTGTATTCGCGCGTACTCAGGAAATGAAAATATGAAGTACTCTTATATACTTGTACTCATACGCATGGTTTTAGGACTCGTACCCGTTCTCAGGTCCTTGTACCCGTACTCATACGCATGGTTTTAGGACTCGTACCCGTTCTCAGGTCCTTGTACTCGTACTCAAGAAAATGAACTCGACTATATAAGGCTGGTAACCGCTATAAGGATTATCTAAGTGGATTTAGAAATTAGAATTAATATTTGTTTTCTTAACATCACTGAAATCACTGAAACTTTGCACTTCGCACATGAACCCCAATTTTGCTCGTTTCCTCTCAGTTTTCAGGGAAAACTTTTCTTCTGCTTATTAAGAAATGGTTACGAATTTTAAATTGCCTTCTCTTCATCAATTTAATTTTCGAACTTTTTGTTGATTTTCAGCCATTTTGTGGCAACACAAACAAAAAAATTCAGATCATCCAAAGGCTTCGCCCCTGGGTCATTATTAAGATTTCGCCCCTGGACGTCGCCAGGGGACCTTAAGCGGGTACATGCTGTTTCGTAGTTCCGTGTTTGGTACTTGACTGTGCTTTCAAGCCAAAGTGTACGGCGATTCCGCTGGTACGGGGTCTGCTCCAAATTGTTATATATACTTTGTGATTGTAGACATTGTATTTCGTTTATAGATAAATAGGGATTTTTCTGTGCCCACAAGCCAAAATACCCGGCGATACCGCAGGTTGTAAGGGGATCGGAAGGAGGGGGGAGGAGGTAGGTATGTTCGTAATTGTTCTATGTTGTGTGGTTGTAGACACGTGTATATTGTTTTTATATCGCAAATTTGTGTCGGAAAAATTTGTCTTTACAGCCTCCTTGCGCTTGAAGTCTGGTTAAGGCCCGTGTGAAGGGGGTCTCAGTGGGGAGGGGGTGGAACTGATTACCCTAGGTATATTTGAGGGCTACTGGGATGCTTTAGGGCCGCGTTATCAAATGACTGAAGAGGGCTCAGGAAATAGGAATGATAAAATGTCATAATTAAAATGATAAGTTGATTGTTACATGTAAGTTCGACGTAACAAACATCTGAACATACAGACATAGGTCTAGTTAAAATGTGTTTATTCGACTGTTCCCTGTGAGTGTGAGAGGAGAAGCCAGTGGCATAGCCTACAGGATGTGGGGTTTGTAGAGGTACAGTGGCTCAGTGATTAAGGAGCCATGCTTGCTCGTATTCCAAAGGTACCGGGTTCGATTCCCGTCGTGAACACTGCATTGTGTCTTTGAGCAATACACTTTATTCTGAATGAACTTGAAGAGATTTGTAAACTTTAAGGTATCTTTATTAGGTCAAGGGCGAGATGGGTTGAGGGGGGTGAAAAGAATACACGGTACTTCTCAAATCTTGAGCGTAGGAATAAGACCAATAGTTCAATAACTAAACGTATTGATAGTAATGATGCTATTATTTCTGATAATTATGAAGTTTTAAATGAAATTGAGAACTTTCACCGCTCTCTTTATTCTGATCGCCAAGTGAATGACCCCAGTGACTTTCTTTCAATGATAATACTTGTTTAACTAATGCTGATTCTATGTGTTTAGATGGTCCTTTGACTCATGACGAGTGTACAGATGCAATTTTTGCTATGAATTCTAACAAGTCGCCCGGCTCAGATGGATTCACATCCATATTCTATAAGTTTTTCTGGGAAGATATTGTCGATGTTGTTGTTAATTCTCTTAATTTTGCTTATGATACAGGTACTTTTTCTTCCTCCAAAATCAGGCCATTATTTCACTTATAGCTAAGCCAGACAAGGATCATTTATATTTAAAGAACTGGAGGCCTATTGCACTCTTGAATATTGATTATAAGATCGCAGCCAAAGTTCTTGCCACACGTCTTAAAAATGTTCTTTATAGTATAATCAGTGTTGAGCAGACAGGTTTCCTAAAAGATAGGTACATTGGTGAAAATGTTCGATTGAGTCCTCGATACCATTGATTTCTGTAAACTTAACAATATACCAGGTTCTCTTCTACTTCTTGATTTTCACAAAGCTTTCGATTCTTTAAGTCATTCGTTTATAGATAAAGTTCTGAGGTATTTTAATTTTGGTGACAGTTTTAGACGATGGTTTTATGCTTCATATCGCAATGCCACATCTTGTGTGATTAACAATGGATCTGTACCAACTTTTTCCCAGTTTCACGTGGCGTTAGGCAAGGCTGTCCTCTCAGCCCCTATCTTTACATTATTTGTTCTGAAATATTATGTCGGCGTATCAAATGTGACCCTAACATAAAGGGCATTAACATAAATAAAATTTCCTTCAAAATATCCCAATATGCGGATGATACTGTACTTTTTACTGATAGTTCTAGAACTTCACTTAATTCCACAGTTACTGTGTAAAACGACTTTAAAAAAGTGTCAGGTCTTACCACGAATTTTGACAAATCATTAATTTTTCCCATTGGCCTGTATGCCGACACACACCCTTCGTATTTTAATGATTTCTCTTTCAACATTTCGAATGGTCTAATTCAATATTTAAGCATTTCTTTTACGAATCATCCCGAGGATTTGTTTCGATTAAATCATTTATCTAAGTTATCTCGTCTCAAAAAGTTATTAAACCTATGGTCAACAAAAGACCTTACGCCGATAGGGAAAATCACAATTATCAAATCATTCGCTATCTCCCAATTAGTTTACCTTTTTACTGTTCTGCCTGACCCACTACGTAATTTTATACTCGAGATTAATAAAACCCTTTTTAACTTTATTTGGAAAGGGAGTCGTCACAAAATTAAACACTCGCCCTTATTTAATGATCTTAAATATGGTGGCTTACGGATGATCCACATTGATTCATTTATTAAAACTTTAAAGTGCTCTTGAATCCAGAGATACTGTTCTGATACAACTAGTAATTGGAAGGTGTATTTTGATATTTTCTTACGTAAAAATGGTACTAATTTCTTTTTTAAGTGTAATGTTAACCCCAACGATGTACCTAATATTTCAAATATCTTTATTGAGCAAGTCTGTATCGCTTGGTCTTCTTATAATTATCATACCCCGAATAGAAGGTTTAAAAACGAAATCATTTTGAATTACTCTTTTGTTAAAATTGATAAGAAACTTGTATTTGACCAACGCCTCTTTCAGAGTGGCGCCTATCATGTTCACGATTTGTATGATGTCAATAGTTTCCCAAAGGATTATCATACTTTCATTAATGATTTTAATTCCGGTATTCTGGAAATCTCACATGCGTGAGCAAGCTGGTATTGTAATAACTACTCTTAATTCGAATGAACTCCAATTATCTTCTTTCAATGCTAAAGTCACTCTTAACAGAGCCGTTTATTCATCTATTGTGAATGTACATACTAAGACTCCCACTTGTGCTAACAAATGGAGCGAAGAGTTCTCCTATAATTTGGATTGGGATAGAATATTTTTATTACCATATAGGCTGATAGGGCGGTCTCCAACTCCAGACTTAATTACTTTCACTTAAGTTTCATTCATCGTGTTCTTACTTGCAATAATTGTTTACACAAAATTGGTATGCTAGATTCCCCACTTTCTGACTTCGTACTTTTTGCAATTCTTGTAATGAAAGTATCTCTCATTTATTTTGGGATTGCCCCATTATTGCCAACTATTGGAGGCATGTTATGCATCTCTCCATCAACTCCCTTGTAAATTTAGATAAGGGTCTTGTTTTCTTCGGTTACCTCGACCATTTCAAATCCCCTATCATTTTTTTCGTAATCAATGCTAAGTATTATATCTATACATGTAGAGCTAGGAAGTCCCAACTTCAGGTCAATCACTTTCATATCAATTTATCTTTCAACCTTAAAGTCTACAAACATTTGAATAAGACCAAGGCAGGTGTAGATCGTTTCTTGAAGTTCTTTAGTTAAGCATTCACCCATTGTATTCCATTCAAGTATAGTATAGTAGCTAGTATAGTAGCTGGTATTGTGTCGTATAATCTCTCGTGTACGAGCACTACCATTACAGAGATCTCTTACCTGCTTAAGCAGATGCTATTGTTGACGTTTGGGATGTGCATAGAATGTACATAGCATAAAAAACATTGTTATAACAATGACTGTTTTGCGAACAATGTAGCAAGATGGATGAGACAATTGTAGATGATAATGTAGATAGTTGTAGAATGTAAATAGCAGAAAAAACTTTGTAAAACAATGATTTTAATTATTAGCAACAGAAAGTGTTTGTGAACAATGCATAAATATGCAGAAAGAAGGATGGGACAATTGTAGATGACGATGTAGATATGTATAGAATGTAAATAGCAGAAAAGACTTTGTAAAGACAATGATTGTAATTATTAGCAACAGAAAGTGTTTGTGAACAATGTATACGTTTAAAGTAAACAATGAAACAAACGGAGCAAAAAAAAAAAAAAAATACACTTTATTCTACTTGCTTCAGTCCACCTATCTGTGACAAATGAATACCAGTTCTGCTGTGGACTTAATCTGCGATGGAATGGAGTCCCGTCCTGGGGGTGTCATGTACTCTCATCCGATTGCGCCATGGAAATCGGAGATGGATTTAGCTTTAGATATAATATTTTTCGTCGGGAAAAAAACATGGTTGTGAAGGCAAAACGGTAGGAAAATTGATATTGTAATAGTTTTCTTTTGTTTCTTCGCAAAAAGACAAAATATTTTGTAAAATATCATAATCATTTATGTTATTTTCATGGCCATAAAAGCAGGGAGGAGGAGGTGGGGTGGAAGGGGGACACCGATAATTGTCTGGCAGAGCTTAGGCATGTCGGCTGTACTATTTAATCTATACATATTTCCTAAAAATGCCTTCTGAGTTAGATATAAGAATCATGTCCTTATGCTGACAACATCACACTCGGGTAGTAAGCACGATCTTAGTTGGTCAGATCAGGGAGTTCTTAACAACTCCCTGGTCAAATAATGTGGACAATGTCGGAATGTACTGTTCAAATCAGAAATATATCTTAATCGTGCCCATCTCGGCTTTATAATAATTAGCCCGCCCTACTCGGCATGATTGTCGTGTCACCAATTTTAATCCGGCAAGAATGTGATATGTCGGATACTAGCGGATATGGTGTAGCCAACCTCCAAAATGTTGGGGATTGGGGAGCCGCGAATATTGAAAGTTTGATGATAATGTTCATAAAAGTAGGGGACGGCGATAGAAATTGATAACGTCATTTATAATAAAGAGAGTCAGGGGTTTACTATTCAGGGCCATAATTCTCAGTGTGTGGGGGGGGGGGGGAGAGGGGGTCATAAAAGTGGGGAGGACAAGAGGCACATCTTCCCCAAAATGTTCTGAATTTGTAAAATTCTGATAAAAAGTGAGGGCATGTCCTCCTTTCCCCAGGGAATTACAGCCCTGGTACTATTTATATCAGAGCCCAATGGGAATCCTATCCGAATCGACTGGATATCAGAATCATCTCCACTCAAATCGGCATGATACTGATTCTTGATTTGGGCAACTGGTATAGTGGCGTAATCACCTCTCTGGGGGCAAAAACCCAACAATTTCTCTGCACAAGTGCAAAAATTTCACTGGTAAATTAAGTTCCATGAAAAGTTGCTGCTAATCCGGAAATTCCCTTCAACCACAATTTCAGAGAGAATACTTATATTTTCAGAAAACTTTCTTCATTTTTTAGATTTTTTCTTTAATTTCAGGAAATTGTGGCAAATTTTGGAAAAATCCTTACCCCCACCCCACCCACCCTACCGCTTCCCTACGCCGCTGGCAACTGGGACATTATGAATAGATCCGCCACGCCCACATGTTTAAAATCCTAAACCCAATGACAAGGACCATTTTTTGATTTCGGGACATCAAAAACAAGACCTTCTTAGAGCTTGCAATGGGTCCTCCCTCTGGACTCCTACCAGTGCGCGCTTCGCCGATGAATCCCACAATTCGTCTTTCTTTCCGCGTAGTGACGAATGTAACGTTTCGAGAATTGGATGCAATTCAATTCCGCTTAGTGACGAATGTTTTCGAAGCTTAAATATATTAGATTGAACAAAACAATAATATTAAATTCATATTTAAAAAGATTCAATGTATTATTTCTTTTTCTCAATGATATATTAATTTAAACGATAAGTTTTATAAATAAATTGTTTTTCGCTTCAAACATTTCCACACATTCGTCACTATACAG
>JAIGNY010000356.1:1530000-1607500 GCA_020152595.1 Chiridota heheva | reverse complement strand
CTTTTAGTGTGAATTAGTAGAGTGAACACCAATGGTTAAAATTACGTTTATACATAGACTTAAAATAGATGTGCTCCTACTTTAGTGCTTCTTTGTACCCAATTGCAAGCTTGCATGCGTGTCATTAAGTACGTACATACAGCTTGTTAATCACGGCAGATCGCAGAGCTAGTTAAACATAAGCTAAGTATAGACCGAACTTGGTTTTATATTAAATCATGGACAATCCTCCCAGAAAAAAGAGTGGTTCTAAACAACAAACTTTGGATAGTTTGTTTGGGGAATCAGAAGGATGTAGGACAACACGAAGAAGACCCGCTCTAAATAAATGAGCACGTTCACTAGAGAATGTCACTCTCTCTTCAATGTCCAGACACGCACGATGGACCGCAATCGACTGCATGTGGTAACACGAGTGTAGGCCAACATGATGTTCTGCAAACTGACGAGTCTCCCAATGATATTTACATGGTCATTCAGACATCTGAACAGCTGAAAGATGCTGAAAAAGTTAAAATTTTAAACAATTGCTGGAAGCCTGACACTTTATGCACACTTTATAGTTGAAAATTTGAAAGAAACAAACATGTGGCATTTCAGCAGTGATGGCTTGAGCAGCGGAGGTGACTTTAAGCAGTGTAGGTGGCTTGCATACAGCAATTATCTCAATTTAACCGGGGGAAGTGTCTACCATGTTTTCTATTCCTGAGCCAACAGGAAAACAAAAAGTTGGGTGCTTTTGTAAACAGTCCGTTTACGAACTACAACCAATCGAAGGAACTTTTAGAAAGTCATGAGAAAAAGGAATACCATATAAGTGAAGTTTTGAACGGTCAGAGTGTGCTTGATCACAAGTGAGTAACATTGAAAACAGAGTTCATGTGCATTTAGGTCAAACATCCACACGACATGTACAGAAAAATATGTTGATTTTGCTGCACATACAGTAGTAGATGCTGTTTTATTTACTACAAAACAAAAAATTTCATTGCGTGGACACAGGGACGATTCAATTGATATTTCCGAACCAGAAACACACAATGAGGGAAATTTTATAGCAATCCTTCGTTTAATGGCAAAATCAAATGCTGTTCTATAGGACTATCTTGTTTCAGGACCTAAGAATTGCCGGTACTCCTGTAAAACTGTACAGAATGAGATAATACATATTGCAGCAACATTAATTAGTGACAAATTTCGTCATTGCCTTCAAAAGTGTGCACACTTTTCATGATTTATACGAGTACCTTGCGATAACATTAAATGAGATATGTGCCCCTTCAAATGACGAAGCACTTTATCCAAATGCAGAGATGTGGAATTGGGATTCATCAATTAAGGCCAAAGCAAACGGCCTCCGGCACATCCTCATGGATTATGCACGTATTGTTAGTTTTATGTGTGTGAAAGAAATGCTTGAACCAATGCGTCTTCTTGTTAGTGCCCTGCAAGGAAGACTTATCGAAGTTTACTTTGGATTAAAAACTAGAACATCAATGATGTAGTAGCTCAACATATACTGTATTTTGGCTTGTTACAAGCCTGTTTTTATTGGTGGGGTAGGTAATTTGGGTAGGATAGAAATACATGTACATGTTTGATATTTATCTTATTTTTGGGAAATGCAAGCAGGAGCTATAATATTGTTGTGATCAGTGTCATCCAATTGCTATTTTTGACATTTTTTAGTGGGGGGAGGGAGAGGGTAGTCTGTATCATTGCAAAATTGTATGCTCACAAGCCCCCAGGCATGCCAGGACTCAAGTTGCCCCACTGCGTATTGGAGCTTAAATATCGTTTGCAAATGTAAAAACTGTTTTTCAAGTAAGCCTAAGAAACTTAAGCCTCAACTTTAAGATGATATTAATTTTATTAATAATGTTTGCGTTTGAGTGAAATTGAATCATAAACAGACAAACTAACAGCAAAACACTGCTGTATAACATCAAGATGGATTTTTACAACAAGACATAATTTTAACTGTGATATATTTCACTCATACTGCTAACTGGCTAATACATTAGCCATTCTGAGCAAATAATTAATTATCGCAATTAAAGAAGCAGAATTAATCACAAATAGCATCCCACAAATACATTTCCAGTGGCAATCATTATAACAAAATATAACTAAAAAGATTTCAAATGATAATTTCAGGGTCAAGCAAGTATATCTTATAGAAAGAGGAATTCAAAAGAATCAAAAGAGTGATGGAAGCACTCAAAAATCTTGTTCCGTTACAGAAATATCTAGGTTTAGAATTTGGTATCATTTGTGTAGAAACGACTGATTAATCAGAATAGTTGTAATGTCATAGCCTCAGATTTCTCAAATTTGTATATTCTATTATATTTTGGTCTGCCGTTTTGTGGCTTAACAACCATAGGATATGTCAAAAAGTAGTAAACCTGAATTAGTAATATACTGCCTGAAGAAAGCGAGGAAAGATAATTTAGATGGTGACAAAAATAAATAGAAATACATGAACAATTGTTAAGAATGTGAGGATGCATATGCCAACTTCAACTCTTAGACTTACTGTGCACCAGTCATTTCTACACAGATATGGCAGAGCTTTCAACCTAAATATCTTCGTAGCGGAATAAGATTTGTGAACGCTTTCTTCGTCATTTTGTTTCTTTTGAGTCCTCTTTCATGTAAGATGGACAGGCTTCACCACTGAACTAATCCTTTACAAGAACACCCTTTAAAAAAGGGCTGTTGTGGCTTTTTTTGTTGTTGTTGTTGTATTGATAGTAATAAAAAAAGCAGTGACATGTCTAAGGGGGCTTTTGGGGACTTTGCCTTCCCCCTCACCTCCCAAAATTAAGTCGAAGTCATAAATATAATTAAGTGAAATATCAAGTAAACAATGTGTGGTATTTTTTGCAATCGTATTGACTGAATCCATCCATCCATCCATCCATCCATGTTCATTTGTAGTAGGCGCCTTTTCCATAGGATACAAAGCGCCCAGAATGCTGCCCCAAAGTTCCCAATCCCCTATGTCAACTGTACTGTAGGATGTGTATATTACTTAGTACTGTAAACCCTCATACCAGTGTGGAAAGATCTTCAGCATGGAGCTTAGCCAGTTTGACCAAAGTTGGCGTACTTTTCTCTCTAATAATTATAAAAAAATACATTAAAATCACAGTGATAATTGATATGAACAAAGCTGTCGTAAACAACTAAGCTTATACAATTCTGGTGTAAATCTTTGGCGTCGCGTGTACAAACTTTCCACTGTGGGAGGGGGCACTGCCCCTTGCCCTGGAGTAGGAGGGAAGAATGTGCCCTTTTAAAATTGTGCAGACAGGAGTAAGAGTTGCCTTTTTGAAAGTTGTGGGCAGACCGGTCTGGATACTGGAGGCGCCCTTTTGAAACTTATTTTCAGTTATTCTAGGTTATTGTTCAAGCTTAACAAATAGATATCCACTCATTCACAAATACTATAAAATACATCGTTGTCACATACATTTAGTACTCATTTGAAATACAGTAATCAAAGCATAACAGTTTATTAGGGGCACCAACACCGAGAGCTGTAGTGGGAGGAGGTATGCCCCCAATAATATTCTAAGCAGCAATTTTGAAAAAAAGCCTTTTACTTGTTGCGAACATTGGTCCTGGCTCTCCAATCTTTGAGCCCATAGGCAGAATTTGCCCACACATCCCTTTCCTTCTCTCCTTCTTACCAACTTATTTCCCCTAAAATTTTACTTCTCCCCATTCTTTCCTCCTTTTCTAATCATCTCTTTCCTAACCTTTGCACCTTAATTATTTAACACCCTCTTGGCACGTTTGACTCTGACTGTCGTGGTGCCGTTAAACTTCATCAAACTAAAGCATCAATTTGGGTCATTAAGACTTGATTGCAAGGGCTGATCCCTGGGTGGATCCAGGGGTGATTTTTGAGGGCTATGGCCCTCCACGAAAAATGCATAGTACATGTAAAGGTATGCCAAGCCAGGTTTAAAAAAGTTTCCTAGGTAGGCTATGGATTTGTATGTATATTATATATGTTTGACTTCCTAACAACGGTATTAAATTTCCAATTTTCGTATGTTATTTGAGCATTTGTTGAATTAATTATCCTTCATTAGCATTTCTTAGTGATTTGGTCTCCCATCCAATTACATACGTGCCACCAAAGCTATACACTATTGTTTTATTTACAAATAGACCTAACTTGTTAAAAAATGAACTTTTACTTCCAGTGGTTGGCAGAGTGGCGTGGGAAAATGTATGATGTATGATAAAGATATAAAATATGTTATCAAAATGGATTTTCTAGGGCTTTCGCCCCCTTGACTTCTACCAGGGCTTCGCCCCTGGAATCCCACCAAGTGCTCTTAAGCCAGTCCCTGGACTACATGCCGTTAAGCGCATGCTTGATGGGCGCAGCACTTGTCGCCTTACAATGCCACAATGTGATTTTAATAACAATCTGGTGTGACCAATTTTGAACTTGTGGCAGATAAGAATATTTTGCCATTTTCATTCTTTTTTTGCATTAAATGTCCATTAAATGACCTTGCTTGAAGTTCAAAATTTTGTCAGCATTGGGGAGGGGAATGCATCCTGTTGGATGGATGTTGGTGGTTTTGGTATCTTGTGTTTTTATTTGATTGGTCTTCCTTCTCTTTGCAGTTACTATCATCTTGCACACAGGCTCATCCCAGAACTATGGTAAACTCGTAGGCACATTTTTGCAACAGGGCTCTCCAGCGACTTCCCACGAAGTTGGGGGAACAGTTTATGCCATTGATTCAAGAAAACTTTGGTTTATTGGATTTACTTATGATGGGCTCGCACCAGGTAAGTCCCATGAATATAGGATTTGTCTGACGAAAGGGTCAGCCTTTCTGATGAGTGGGGGGAGGCAGAAAACATTGCTGATGGTCTAAGATACTTAAGAAAATTTTGTCAGAATACTCTACTATTCACAGGCTACTGTTAGTTAAATTGAAGGCCAAAAACATGCCATTGTCTCAAATATTCTGGACTTTTTTTTTATATATTTCACTTTTTTCGATGCCCCTGCCATTTAATTTTAAAGTTTACTTAAGTAGTGCCAAAAGTATGACCTGTGGCAGTGAGTCAACTTTGCTAGAGCTGATAAACTTCTGAAAAGCAAATTTGAATGTTGGCTAACTTATTAGAAATTTCTTAATTTGTTCTCCCTCTAACACCCTCTTGGCACATTTCACTCTGACTGTTAAGGTGCCGTTGAACATCAACAAATAAACAAAGAAACAGAATTGGAATCGTTTTGAAAAATTGTATCTTTTTTGGTGGTAGACCTATTTTTCCAAAAAAGTGTATTTTTAACATCAATTTGCACACCTTTTTTTTTTTTGAATAAGCCACAAATCTAATGGATCTATAATAAATTCCTACACATACAATCGTATCTGGAGAATCTATTTGACTTGTGTTGCCACCACTTAGTGTGTATCATTAAATGATTAGTTTAGTGGTCAAGCCCTCATCCTCACATTCTTAACAATTGTTCATGTATTTTAAAGAAAATGCTTAGAATTTTTTTACTATTTGAATAATTTTTCCTCATACTTTCTTTAAATGCTAAATAATAATTACCCATACTAGAATCTGTTTTACTACTTTCCTGACATATCCAATGGTTTTAAGCCACAAAAACGTAGGACAAAATATGATAGGATACATAAAGACTTTGAGGAATCTGAGGCTGTGACATCACAACTAGTCTGATTTCGGTTGTTTCTGGGGGCGCTTATTAGAATAAATACAGTAGTCATGTTTGGAAAGCAGAGATAATGACGAAAATTATATTTATTTATTTCTTCAAGCACTTTAGTTTTATGAGTCCGGGCCCCCGACATGGGTTTCATATTGGAAGAGGAGGAGGGAAGGGGAGGGGGAGACGAATGTAATTATTTTTTGAATAATCAATATAAAGAAGACCTTTGAAAACAATTGCTCTAAAAATTATAAGAAGGAGGCATGGCCCCCGGTCCTCCGGTGTCGGGGTCCTGTGAGTAATGTTTTGCTTTATACATAGTAAAAAGTGATTGTATGCTTTCATCATTTACATCATAAATATAATAGAAACAGCTGTTTGTCTACCATTTATGAGCATAAACTATATGTGGCGTAGCCAGAATTTCCATATTGATGGGGCAAGTAAGTGAAATAAACTGACAGGATACAAAATATGGCCCCTGCTGACGAATGGTACTAATTTAAACCAATAAAAATGGAATATTGAGGAATATTGGTGGGGTGATCACCCCCTCTGCCCACTTTGGCTACTCCACTGAGTGGCATTTCTGATCTTGGTATGAGGTACGTTTGAGGCAACTAGCCAAATGACTGATATGCAAATGGCAACAAGCCAAATGACTGATTTGCAAATGGCAACTAGCCAAATGACTGATTTGCAAATGGCAACTAGCCAAATGACTGATTTGCAAATGGCAACAAGCCAAATGACTGATTTGCAAATGGCAACTAGCCAAATGACTGATTTGCATATGGCAACTAGCCAAATGACTGAGCAAATGGCAAAAATGACTGATTTGCAAATGGCAACTAGCCAAATGACTGATTTGCAAATGGCAACCAGTGATTTGCAAATGACTTATTTGCAAATGGCAACCAGCCAAATGACTGATTTGCAAATGGCAACCAGTCAATGGCAAGCCAAATGACTGAAAATGGCTAGCCAAATGACTGATTTGCAAATGGCAACTAGCCAAATGACTGATTTGCAAATGGCAACCAGTCAAATGACTGATTTGCAAATGGCAACCAGCCAAATGACTGATTTGCAAATGGCAACTAGCCAAATGACTGATTTGCAAATGGCAACTAGCCAAATGACTGATTTGCAAATGGCAACCAGCCAAATGACTGATTTGCAAATGGCAACCAGCCAAATGACTGATTTGCAGCCAAATGACTGATTTGCAAATGGCAACTAGCCAAATGACTGATTTGCAAATGGCAACTAGCCAAATGACTGATTTGCAAATGGCAAAGTCAAATGACTGATTTGCAAATGGCAACCAGCCAAATGACTGATTTGCAAATGGCAACTAGCCAAATGACTGATTTGCAAATGGCAACAAAAATGGCACTCAAATGACTTTGCAAATGGCAACCAGCCAAATGACTGATTTGCAAATGGCAACTAAAATGACTGATTTGCAAATGGCAACCAGCCAAATGACTGATTTGCAAATGGCAACCAGCCAAATGACTGATTTGCAAATGGCAACTAGCCAAATGACTGATTTGCAAATGGCAACTAGCCAAATGACTGATTTGCAAATGGCAACTAGCCAAATGACTGATTTGCAAATGGCAAGTAGCCAAATGACTGATTTGCAAATGGCAACCAGTCAAATGACTGATTTGCAAATGGCAACCAGCCAAATGACTGATTTGCAAATGGCAACCAGCCAAATGACTGATTTGCAAATGGCAACCAGCCAAATGACTGATTTGCAAATGGCAACCAGCCAAATGACTGATTTGCAAATGGCAACTAGCCAAATGACTGATTTGCAAATGGCAACTAGCCAAATGACTGATTTGCAAATGGCAACTAGCCAAATGACTGATTTGCAAATGGCAACTAGCCAAATGACTGATTTGCAAATGGCAACTAGTCAAATGACTGATTTGCAAATGGCAACCAGCCAAATGACTGATTTGCAAATGGCAACCAGCCAAATGACTGATTTGCAAATGGCAACCAGCCAAATGACTGATTTGCAAATGGCAACTCAGCCAAATGACTGATTTGCAAATGGCAACAGCCAAATGACTGATTTGCAAATGGCAACTAGCCAAATGACTGATTTGCAAATGGCAACCAGCCAAATGACTGATTTGCAAATGGCAACCAGCCAAATGACTGATTTGCAAATGGCAACTAGCCAAATGACTGATTTGCAAATGGCAACTAGCCAAATGACTGATTTGCAAATGGCAACCAGCCAAATGACTGATTTGCAAATGGCAACCAGCCAAATGACTGATTTGCAAATGGCAACTAGCCAAATGACTGATTTGCAAATGGCAACTAGCCAAGTGACTGATTTGCAAATGGCAACTAGCCAAATGACTGATTTGCAAATGGCAACCAGTCAAATGACTGATTTGCAAATGGCAACCAGCCAAGTAACTGATTTGTAAATTGGTAAATTGCAAAATGGTGATAAGTGACCAAGCAGATTACTGTCCTCATGTGAATCTCTGATTTCCACCACAAATACTTAAAGAAGAGCACACAAGTTATGACAAAGAGTTTATTATACCCCAATAAAATATCTTACTAAAGTTTAGCAAAGAGATTTAAAGATTTTTTTGATAAGATTCACAATTCTTTCATGTGCACTAAGGGAGGAGGAGGGGGTTGTAATTACATGCATTTTGAAAATTTAATCCCCCACCAACATTGCATAGTAAATGATGAAATGGTAGAGCTACAATTTTTAAAGTTTAATCAATAAACAAATTTTCTTTTTATGTAGATTACAACCAACCAAGCTTACCTCTATAAGTATTTGAAATTGATGATTGCTAAAAAATGCCTTACACATGAAATTCAAGCCTGTAAATTAGCTATCACTTGGTTGCTATAAATATTGTACCAACCTGATGATATTTAAATGCACCACATGGCTTGATCATATTTATCAACTTACAATTTTAGAGACAACATTGGTAATAAAAATGTTTTTGAAGTGAATAAAAAAACATGAAGAAATCAAATAGTTTCATCAAAATCAGGTTTTCAAAGCACTCAGACAAGCAGTCACAAAAACTCATAGATAATAGAGACAATGCCAGGGGAGGGGGTAAAGGGGGAGGGGGGGTACTTCCCTATGTGAGGTGCCGCCAGAGCAGTTGCCTTTTTTTTCAGAAATTTTGTAGTGCAGGTATCAAAAAATCAATCTCTCTTACTGCTGGTCTCAAAAAAATTGTTATTTTTTCCATTTCAACATTGTACATAGATTATTATCTATGCAATATTATATATTCATTATCTATTATTATCTATTATCTGTACATTTACAAAACGCACTGCTATTAATACAAAGTGAGTGCCAATACAGCTCGGAGCTATATACAGAGACTTTAACTAAAACGTTGATAGTCCCTCAACAATGTGGTTGGTTCGATATTTGTTCTAAATATAGTATCCATGCATTAGAAATTAGCAATGTACAAGCTAAAGATTGAAAGTGAGTGTATCAACTTGATTGTATGTAACCAGGATGCAAGCTTTAGATTGAAAGTGAAAGTATAAACTTGGACAGTCTGCATTTTGTCATTTCAACAACTCCACCCCAACCCGAACTTTGTGCTCAATGGAAATCGCATTCCTAAAGTTGAACTCACAAGGTTCCTGGGTCTAACTCTTGACCCCAAGCTCACCTACAAGCAACACATCACCAACCTGAAACTAAGATGCAACAGCTCCCTCAACATCCTCCGACTCCTCTCCAACACCACTTGGGGAGCGGACCGCTATGCTCTCCTCAAAATTTTCAGGCTCACCATTCGTGCCAAGCTTGACTATGGCAATATTGTCTACTGTGTCACTCACAATTCATACCTCAACCACATCAACACTATCCAAAATGAAGCCCTCAGGCTTTGTCTAGGTGCCTACAGGACCTCCTCAATCACCAGCCTTCATGTTGAAGCCAACGAACCCCTCTTTCTTCTTAGATGTAGAAAGCTTAGCCCCTGCTATGCTTTTAGAGTCCTCACCAACACCCAGAACCCTGTTTACAACCTCATTAGGTACCCCAATTTTTCCTCCCTCTTTAATAGGACTCAAACCCTATCCCCTCCCTTCAGCTTATGCATTTAATCAGACCTCTTCTATCTCGGCATCAACCCCGCCACTTTTGGCACCTACTCCTGGCCCACTTTTCCTCCTTGGGCCACCCCCCCTCCTTCTGTCTACCTAGACCTCTCCACTTATCATAAAACTCAAACCCACCTTTACCTTTTCATCAATCTCCACAACCAAATCAAAGACCAACTCTCAAATTACACCTCTATCTATACTGATGGCTCCAAGGAAGGCAACAAGACAGCTGCTGCTGCCATCATCCAAGACATCACCCTCAGTAGCAGACTTCCTGACTACTCATCCATCTTTTTAGCCAAGGCTAAAGCCATTCTCTTAGCCCTCAACTTTATTAAGTACTCTCCTCTCAGCCACTTTGCCATTTTCTTTGACTCAAAGGCTGTTCTTACTTCATTACTCAATTTTAAATGGGAAAACCTCACATGCCACCTCCTCCTCCGGAAACTTTTTTCTCCCACCCTCTGCAGGAAAAGGGTTCTTTCCTTTTGGATACCCAGCCATGTTGGCATCCCTGGCAGTGACAGGGCTGATGCAGCCGCTAAGCTTGCTCTCAACCTCCTCCCTACCCCTTTTCCCAAGGCCCTCTCTGACATTAGACCGCTTGTCGCTTCCCTTGTTTGTGACCGCTGGCAAACCTCATGGAACTCCCAAATTGATAACAAACTATATGTCATCCAGCCCACAATCCCGATCAAATCCACCATCAAGTACCTCTCTCGTGTCGAAACGTTCATATTGCCTGTCTTAGAATTGGTCACACCCACCTCACTCACTCCCACCTCCTTATTGGTTCCCCCCAACCCCTCTGTGACAATTGCCACTGTGTCCTCACTATCCATCACATTCTCCTTGCTTGCCCCCTGTACAACCCCTAGAGCTTTCCTCGCTCCCCACAACTCAATTGCTGAGTTCTTCCAGAAAAACCCTCCGGATAAAATTGTCTTCATATCTACAGTAGTTTGTATCGTAATTGATAATACATTTTTACTTCCTTGTAATCGATTTTTTGAAAGTTTCTGTAATTCACAACTTCCCTTTTAGCATCATGGTTGTATACAACCAAGTCTATTTTGTTTGTTTGTTTGATGAGGTCTTAGCGGCACCACAACAACCAGGGTCAAATTGTGCCTGAGAGGATCATTTTAGAGGTAGGAAGGAATGAAAACAGGGGGAGAATTAGAAAGGTTCAAGAACAAAAGTCAGAAAGCTGTGATCGAGAGAGGAGGTGCATGGGTGAAAGAAAAACAAAGTAGGGAGGGGGTGGAAGAGGAGAACTAAATATGGTCATAGAGGGAAGCATGATGAAGGAAAATGAACATTTTCTATGGAGATATCAAAATGATAATTATTCAAATGAACAAAAATAAATCAAACTTCCTTTGAAGCCCCAGTTATTGGGGCAAAGCTCTCTGAAACTTGCAAATTTTAACCATCTTTCGAGGCTTTAAAATGCTCCTTGATTTTCAGGGGAAAATCCTAAGGGTCACAAGAATAAGAATATCAACTGATCAAGGAGACTTGGTCCAAAAGTTTTGCGATGACTCATTTGTCCCCTTTCCCATTTAAGGCAACTTTCTCTCTTAAATTGCCCTTTTGAAATTGCTGCATTTTGACAGAGAATTAATGTCATTAGTGTACGGTGGTTGATATATCTCATGCAGGGAAGTGCCATTTAGCTGTTTAGAGTCAGAGAGTATGACAAGGTGTGTTATAGTAGAATATTTTGAGATACTGTATATAAAAACAAGATTTGCAGACAACCTCAAATTAACAAGAAAGAAATTGTCTATTATCTCGCTGGCGTATTCAATGGTGGTTAGAGGGGGGCGAGGGGTAAACTATACCCTGGCAAAATTCCATAAATGTTATGTAAGTATGAGGAAGTGAGAGCACCACTTCACAGGGGGCATTTTTTAAGTCATATGCATGTCCCCCATCCCAATCTGTAGATAAAATAAGTGAGCCAAAAACACCAACTTGAAGTTGTGTAAAGCGACACTTCATTTTTAGAATGGGGAATTTTTCCAATGGGGACACATTCTCCCGTACTTGGGACTGACAAAAGTCACCATTTCCTACTATTGGGGCAGTAGTTGAAGGGCACTTTTTATTTTCAAAAGATGTACTTTTAATTTTTAAAAGGGCCACATACTTTCAGTCATTTTTCGGAAAAGAGGCCTAATCAGGAAATAAACTGTAATAATGATTTTCTAAGGTTTGTCGCCCAAATAATTTGGTATGATTTTCCCCCTTAGTGAATTTTAAAATTTCATTTAAGAAAAATTTCTCAAGCCATTTTCTTCGATTTTCAGGAATTTTCTTTTATTTCCTTTATTTTAGGGGAAATTGTTCAAGCAATCAGATCCAGTTTTGGGACATTTTCTCCAATTTTCGGGGAGTGTTCTTTCATTTTCGGGACATTTTACTCTTTTTGGGGGATATTTTTAAGTGTTTATACCAAAGTTTGCAATATGTTGTACCAAAATTTGCTTCATTTTTACAATTGTATCTGTGCATAGGCCTATTAACAAGAAATAAAATCCTCCCGTTTCTACGCCTATGGGTACAGTCACTTCCCTATAATTACCGTTTGTCCCCCCTCCCCTCCTCCTGGCACCGAAAGCTGAATACGCCATTGTGACATATGGGGGGATGTTTACCTGCATCTTTAAAATTAGGAAATTATAAAAATGACGTTGAAAAATTGGTTAAAAGTGGCAACATTTCCCCAAAATTGTAGAAGACTGTACTAGTATTATTTTCCTGTTCAAACTGGAAAATTTTGCAGGTGTTGCACGCCCCCCCTCTCCTTACATCCCAATAAAATGTCACCCTCCCTTACATCCCAATAAAATGTCCTTCAGATTTTTATCTTATGATTTAGTCTAGACTATATTATTGTTTAAAGTTTGCTTAAGTTATGCCATGTAAATATTAACCCTTCTCTTAAAATGCATCTACCATGATTGCAAATTTTTACAACCCCACCCATTCCCCTCTACTTATTTTACCCTGGCCATGCCTCTGCCCACACACCAGTAATTAATTAAACCCATGCTTATGAGCTATGACCATTTGAACCTGCAAGTCTCTTAACAATAAATTATACAATGTTAATGAAAAAAGACTACAAGATACTAAAAAATGGTCTATTTAGGGTGGTGGCTTTCAAACAGTTATATGGAACTACGACCTCCCAACCCCCCAGGAAAAATGTAAAACAAATTTGAGGTAAAAATTCAACAAAATAGTTCAAATGAAAAAAAAATATTATTGATATATAAAACATTGACCAAAAACAATGTATGTGTTACATTTAGGACAGATATTTTTTAGATTTTTATTATTATTATTCCTCAAATCGTAGCAATAAGCCAGTTCATGGTAACGATGATATGTATTGCGCAATGCAGGTCAAAAGGTCAATTGAGGCTGTCTTTGCGTAAGCGGACACTCATTGAATAACACCGTTACTTTCCGATTTGTTCGTTTAATATTTGAGTGGATTCGGTGCCGTACATGTATGTATTTGTGCTTTCGAAATGGATGTTCCTTCCATTAGGGACATCGTGTGGGATGCATGTGGGACAACTGGATTGGATGCCATGTGTGACAAGGTTGGGATGCTATTTGGGACATACATTAGGGTGGGATTCCATGTGGGACATAGATATGAACATAGGGTGGAGATGACATTTGAGACATGGATGGAAGCCATGTAGGATATTAGGATATGCCATGTGGGTCATAGGGAGGGATGCCATGTGGCACATAGCGAGGGATGCCATGTGTAATAATGGGTGGGATATTAATGTGAGACATAGATATGGATGCCATATGGAGCATCTAGGAGAACAGGATGCCATGTTAGAGATAGAAAGAAGCGAAATAAGATTTGGGACATAGGGAGGGATTACATGTGGGACATAGGGAAGAACGCTACATGTATGTGTGACATAAGGAGGGATGACATGTTGGACATAGGGTGGGATGCCACATGTATATAACAATATTAAATTAAACTAGAACGATAAATACCATTACGGCTCACATACTGATTCAAATTGACACACATATCACAAGTCCAATTATAAAAACATCCCACTATCCACCCCAGCCATGTCCCATCTGACATCCCACCCTATATCTCACATATCATCCCACCCCTGCTCCACATGACATCCATCTCTATGTCCCACATTGCATCGCTACCCATGTGCCACATGTCATTCATCCTTATGCCCCACATGAAATTCTTCCCTTTGTTCCACATGACATCCCTCACCATGTCTCACCCTCCTATGTTCCACATGGCATCCATCTCTATGTCTCACATGGCATCTCAACCTAAAGATGTACCAAATGACATCCCACGCAGATGTCCCATATGCCATCACACCCTATGTACCACACGGTATCATCCTTCCCTGTGCCCCACATGGTATCCATCCCTATATCCCACATGACATCCATCTCTGTCTCACATGACATCCCTACCCATGTGCCACATGTCATTCCCCCTATGCCCTACATGGAATCCATTCCTCTGTCCCACATGGCATCCCTCTCCATGTCCCACCCTCCGATGTTCCACATGACATCCATCTCTATGTCCCACATGGCATCTCATCTAAAGATGTACCAAATGGCATCCCATGCACTCATATGTCCCATATGCCATCCCACCCTATGTACCACATGGCATCCTTCCCTGTGCCCACATGGCATCCATCAATGACATTCATCTCTATGTCCCACATAGCATCTCTACCCATGTGCCACATGTCATTCCTCCATATGCCCATATGGAATCCCTCCCTCTGTTCCACATGGAATCCCTCTTTATGTCCCACATTCATATGTTCCACATGCCATCCATCTCCATGTCCCGCATGGTATCCATCTCTATGTCCCACATGGCATGTCACAAATTGCTATCCTGTGGTAGAATTAACACAGAGAAAGCTTTGGTTTACATATGAAGGACCGTATGCTGTGCTGATTGTTATTATAATTTGATCTGACACCACGATCAGTTCTGGGCATGTGCTTTCATTACCATGAACTGGCTTATTCATACTCTTGTGTGCTAAATGTTTTACATAAGGAAGCTTGAAAGAATGTTTAGTGTAAATAGCATAGATATTCTGAAATTTGTGGAATTTAGTGGAATTCAGTAGCTGTCATTGTTTAATCAAATGTCGATTTAAATACTCTGAATGTGACCCATTAGTATTCATTAAATTAAAACAGGGAAAAGTATTAATAATGTACCACCTGTAAACAAACACACATCTCGACTATTTTTTTTCTTCGAAATTCAGTTTTAATATAGCACTTTTCTACTCAAGTATGAATTGAAACACTTCACATAGTGCCTGCTGGCAATACTACTTTACTTGGTCTGAAAATAAAGCCCAAATAATAGCTCCATGGTCTTAATCATAGCACAATTGTCTTTCTAAATAAATTCAGTGTGCTGCATGACCTTGGATGCAGTTGCTTATATTGATTAAATATATGTGTAGAATAGTTTCTGGGTTGCAGTGGTTTTGAAATGTGTTGTTATTCTGCAGTATTCTCTGTAGGTTGCTTTTGACCCGGGAAGGAAGGAAGGGGTGTGGGGGAGAGGGGAAACTGCATATTTATGTATGTGTGCTGCCTTCTTCTTTTTTTAGTACAATTTTTTTTGTCTTTTTTCATTATTTTCATAGTGCTGGTCCCTAAAAAAGAGGTTTACAGACTGTTTATTTTGTACTGCTGGCTCATTTTTTGGACAATTTTTAAATATATGTAGAATAGTTTCTGAGTTGAATACTATTCATTGCTTTTGACTGCAGATATCAAAATTGACTTCTTTTTTACAATATTTTCTTTGAATATTCAAAAATTGACTTCTTTCATACTGCAGATATCAAAATTAAATAATTTCATACTGCAGTTACCAAAAATCTGTCATACTGCAGGTATGTTTTTCACTTGGTGGGCTGCACACCCCCTATACCACTTTTAGTAAAAGTACTATTTGTCAATAGTCGGATATGTAATGTACTAGTCATGAAGAGGGGGGGGGAATTTTACTAAAAGTGATAGAGGTATGCAGCCCACCAACCAAAAAACATGCCCGCAGTAACTCTCTTAATTCGTAAGATTACAATTCTAATTCTAACCATGATTGTGATGGAGGAAAAATGCAAATGGGTTAGAAATTATTCTTTTGTTTGAAAGTTTTTGAATTAAAAGTTATGTTTTTTGTTCCCATGCAATAGCATTAGAAACCTATGCGGTCATGATGGTGTGTGTGTGTGGGTGTATGTAATAATGTTTGTGACGGCCAGCTTGTAAGGTGGAGGTATGTACTCTACAGAGTGCTAAAATCATAATATTTTGACTGCGTTTGCTCTTGCAACATTGCTTTCAAATCCGAAAAATTGTCAAATTTACCTGAACATTTTGGTCATGTTAGTTTAATCCCATCAAGCCTCGAGGGCTTTTAAAACCGGTGCTTATACCCAGTTTCCATGGTGCTAAGCTGATGAGAGTACTTGACTCCTTTGGAGGGACACCAGTCCATCGCAGGTTGATTCCCCAGCCGAAACTGGTACTCATTTCACAGCTGAGTGAACTGGACCAAGTGAGACAAAGTGTCTTGCTCAAAGACACACCACAGCTAGCGCCCTGGCAGACTTTCGATCCCTGTACCTTGTTAGTATGAAACATATATGCCCTTACCATGTAGGCCCATACATATACGCCCTAACATATACACCATAATTGCACAAATATCTTAATTCAACTGCGACAGAACAAATAGTACATTCATTTGTTACATCTCGATTAGATATGGGAAATTCCTTGCAGCATGAACTGCCCCACAAACAGATTCATTGTCTTCAACTACTTTAAAACACGGTTGCATGGATTGAAACTCTTAAAGAAAACATGTCAGATAACTTCCATCCTGAAAGATTTGGACTGGCTTCCAGTTTCTCATCACATCATGTACGAAATATTACAGATTGTTTACAATCGATAAATGATTGTACCTTATTTTATATATCTAACTTGCTGAAATTATATGTTCCTCTTCGTAGTCTTCGTTGTCTTTGTTTTGGTAATAAACTCCTTTTATATGAACCAAAATCCTACCATATATGGGGTGACAGATCATTTGCTGCTGCAGCTCTGCATCTTTGGAATCAATTGCCACTCCATATCAGATTGTCTTGTTCTGTTGACTCTGTTAAATCTAAAAACCCATCTCATGTGTGATGCCTATGCAAATATGTAGTTAATTTAAAATCACTGTTCATTTATTTTATTGTTCATGTATACTTATTCTAATTTTAATGTTATATGTACGGCACCTTGAGCATCCATTAGGATGGATTTGTGTGCGTTATAAATCTTATTCATTATTATTATTACTACTGCTGCTGCTGCTGCTACTGCTGCTGCTGCTGCTGCTGCTACTGCTGCTGCTACTGCTACTGCTGCTGTTACTACTGCTGCTGCTGCTGCTGTTGCTACTGCTGCTGCTGCTGCTGCTACATTTTGGCTATGTGGGGATATATATGTAACCTATACCTGCGCTCTCTTTACAATGTTGAAAATTCTGTTTTATTTTCTTAAAAGAAAAATTCTTAAAATTGTATGTGACAGTGCAGTTTTAATGATATAACACAGTTATTATGACCCTGTAGAAGTGCTGTACTTTTCCAAATATGATGTGGAGGAACCTTAAGTCTGATTTACATGTACAGCCCATACAAACATTATTTATCATTCCTATAATTATATTATTCATCATTCTAACAAATGATATTGTGTATCGTTGTTATACATCGTTAAACTTTGCTTCCTAAAAGAAAAAAAACTGGTAAATTACTTTGAAACAGTGATTTAAGTGAGAAACCCACTATTCCTCTTTATTTTCTTCCCCATATACCTCTGCTCTTGAACATGTACATTAATATGTATCTTTTCTATAAAATTATAATAGAATGCATCATTCTAATTAATAGTATTATGTCTTGTTCTTATGAATGATATATTGTATTTTATACATTATGTCATGTATTATTCTTGTAAATAATAGAATGCATCATTCTTATAAATGGTATTATGCATTTTTCTAATAAATGATATATTGTATCATATATAATACATCAGGTATCATTCTTATTAGTGATATGTTGCAATATAAATTATATCATGTATCATTCTTATACTGTAAGTGATATGTTGTATCATATAAATTATGTCATGTATCATTCTTATAAGTGATAGGATGCATCATCCTTATACTGTAATTGATATGTTGTATCATATAAATTATGTCATGTATTATTCTTATAAGTGATAGGATGCATCATAAATTGTCATGTATCATTCTTATAAATGATAGAATGCTTTTATTGTTCTTTTAAGTGATATGTATTATTTTATAAATTGTATCATGTGTCATTTTGGTAAAGGATGTGTTGTATTATATATATGACATGTTGTATCATATAAATGATATCTTGATCATTCTTATAAACGATTGAATATGCATCATTATAACTGGTATTATGCATTTGTACTTTTAAATGAAAAGTATCATTATTATGACATTTTAAACAAAGAGGCCTACATTTCAATTTTTATTTTGAAAATAGAAGAACTTATTTTCCCACGTTTAAAGATCAGAAAAAACAAAATTGTATTGTTATTTAGTGTGTGGTCTTGATGTTTTTTCCCTATATTTCTTAACTTTGTAGATGCATTCTTTTATGCTGGAACCTCAGTTACACCAAACAATCAAGGAATAATTATACCAGATGAGCAAGGAAGGTGAGTACAACTCTGCAGGGCCCCCCGATACCATAGCTAGAAACCATGACCCCTCCCAGTAATTTACAAATGGGCCTTCACCTCTTTTCCTGATAGGCATTGGCAACATTCCCCCAGTATTAGTATATCACATGTTATGTACAAATACACTACACATATTGTACATCGAGCACGAGAACAATGGAAAATTTAGATGCAATGCCAAAACATTTAGTGTGCTTGCATGGTTTGATACACATGCATTCAGCGCATAATAATCAATGGGTTCTTGCAATGCATTATGTATATATATAGTATATATGAACATCGACCATTTTACAGCATTTTTAATTCCTATGCAATAATTGAAAAACAAAACTATTTACAGTCAGGATCTTCAACATGGTAGCTACTAGTAATAAGAACTCAGCCATGTACAACGATGGCCTTGTGCAGTTGAAGGTATGGGAATTTGCGTAGATTGCCAGAGAGGAGGAAGGGGTGGAGAAGGGGTGTTTATGGGGTAGTTGAATAAGTATTAGGTATCGTGGCGTATAAAAACAGGTTTGTTTTTTGTTGTTTCAAAGATGTTTTTTATTTATTGCACTAAAAAGCTTGGTTATGATAGCACAGCATGTTGCTAGGTGTCAGGGGAGCTATTTGGTATTTCAATAATTTCCCGATTTTTTACGAAACTCAAGATCAAAGGTCACATTTAAATGAATGAAAAATTTAAACGGTTACGCCACTGAATAAATGCATAGCCCTAATATTTTTGCAATTTACGGAAATAAATATAATTTACGAAGATATTTACCTTTAAGTATACAGAAAAAAGTAAAAGATTATTTATTATTTAATAAAATAGTGTTGATAACTTGTGGAAATTCCCTACCAAAATTCTGAAATTCCCTACAAAAATTTCCTACCAAAATATTTTAAAAGAGGAAATTTCCCAAAAATCAGAAGCTAGTGCAAACCCTGGTGTCACTTGAGGATTACCTGAAACATGCAAGAAATAACAGGAAACAGTAAACATTTTGAATTCAAGTCCTTGCTATAGTGTAAACTCTTTACAAACATAATTACAGCCACATTTCTGTAAGCCAAAATGGCACATTTGATTGATTACCCAGAGGCAAGCTCATCGATAACACTCTTCGGCAACACAGCCTCTTGTTGCTCAACACTAACTCCCCAACCTTCCTTCATCCTGCCACAGGCTTCCTGACCTGTATTGACCTGTCTATCTGTTCCCTCAACCTCCTTGATTTTAGCTGGAGAGTCACTGCTGATCTCTGTGGTAGTGACCATTACCCTCATCTTATACACTCCAACCTTCAAACCCCCACTGACCACACCCCCAATTGGAACCTCGAGAAGGCTGACTTACCTCTTTTTGAAACGCTCTGTGACTCACACATCTCCCCCACATCTCCTCGAGAGTGAGGATCCCATGTCAAACTTCAGTAATATCCTTATCAACATCGCCGCCTGCTCAATTCCCAAAACCTCCAAACCCCTAATCACCCCCCAACCCCTGGTTCTCTGATAACTGCAAAACTGCCATCAAGAACAGGAAAACGGCCCTCAGGAACTTTAAAAGTAACCTGACCACTCACAACCTCAACCTCTTTCGCATCAGCCGTACCAAGGCCAGGCGCACTATCAAGGACAGTAAAACCAACACTTGGAACAACTTCATCTCTTCTCTCACCACAAACACCCCCACTAAGAAGATTTGGAGAGTTCTTAACAGCTTCCATGGCAGGGTAAGCGAGTCTCCCATCCCCCTGGAATGGTGAGCTTCTCACCGTAAAAAGGACATCATTAACCACCTCGCCGCCAATGCTTTCAAAACCAAAAAAGCTCACGATGAAGCCCGGAGTATCACCCCTGCCTCCGACAACTTCGAGAGCTACAACACCCCTCTCACTCTTTTTGAATTAAACCAAGTCATCCACAACGCTGGCTGCACCTCCAAGGGCCCAGATGACATCCCCTACCAGTTCCTTAAACACCTCCCCAACAAGGCCACCACTACCATACTCACCATCCTCGACCACATTTGGTCCTCACACTCCTTTCCCCCTATCTGGAGGACAGCTATTGTCACCTGTCCTTAAACCGGGAAAGGACAGTACCGACCCCTCCAGGTACCGCCCCATCGCCCTCTACTGCTATCTTTGTCAAATTATGGAAAGCATAATTTATCAGAGACTAAACTAGTTTCTTTAGACCAACACTATCCTCTCTCTCTAACCAAAGCGGCTTCCGGAAACGTCGCAATACCCTAGACCAGTTAATTACGCTCGACACTGCTATCCGGGAATCCTTGCAAAAAAGGAACACCTCATTGCCATTTTTTTCGACCTCGAAAAAGGTTTTGACACTACTTGGAAATACGGCATTATCCCCAAACTTCACTTTATCGGCCTTAAAGGCCATCTTCCCATCTTTATTCGAAGCTTCCTCTCACCCAGGCAGTTCTAAGTTTGTATTGGCCACACCCTCTCCAACCCCTACCCCCTACCCCCAAGAAGAAGGCATGCCCCAAGGCAGCATCCTCTCTCCCACTCTCTTCAACCTGAGCAATCATGACATCGCGGACAACCTTGGCCCCAACATTAAATGTACCCTCTACGTGGATGACTTCACCATCTTCTACTCCTCCCCTAGCTTTCCTCTTGTCGAAAATAGACTCTAATTCGGCCTCAACCAGCTGCAAGTCTGGTGCAACAATAACAGTTTTAAATTCTCTAAAGACAAGACAGTCTGCATGCACTTCTGTTATTTCAACAATCTCCACCCCAACCCTCATGCTCAATGGCAATCACATCCCTAAAGTTGAACACACAAAGTTCCTGGGTTTAACTCTAGACTCCTACAAGCAACACATCACCAACCTGAAACTAAAATGCAACAGCTCACTCAACATTCTCCGCCTCCTCTCCAACACCATCTGGGGTGCGAACCGCCATGTTCCTCAAAATCTTTAGGTTCACCATTTATGCCAAGCTTGACTATGGCAATATTGTCTACTGTGTCGCTCACAACTCATACCTCTACCACATTAACACCATCCAAAATAAAGCCCTCAGGCTTTGTCTAGGTTCCTACAGGACCACCTCAATCACCAGCCTTCATGTTGAAGCCAACGAACCCCCTTTCTACTTAGATGTTCTCCTCGTCCTCAACTTTATTGAGTACTCTTCGCTCAGCCACTTTGCCATTTTCTCCACTCAAAGGCTGTTCTTACTTCTTACTCAATCTTAAATGGGATAACTTACCATCCCACCTCCTCCTCTGGAAACTCCTTTTTCCCACCCTCTGCAGGAAAAGTATTATTTTCTTCTGGATACCTAGCCATGTTGGCATCCCTGGCAATGACAGGGCTGATGCAGCCGCTAGCTTGCCCTCAACCTTCCCCTACTCCTTTTCCCAAAGCCCTTTCTGACATCAAACCGCTTATTGCTTTCCTTGTTCTTAACCGCTGGCAAACCTCATGGAACTCCTAAATTAATAACAAACTCCACGTCATCCAGCCCACCATTCTGATCAAACCCACCATCAACAACCTCTCTCGTATCGACAACGTTTATTTTACCCCTCTTAGAATAGGTCACACCCACCTCACTCACTCCCACCTCCTTATTGGCTCACCCCAACTCCTCTGCAACAATTGCCATTGCACCTTCACAGTCCATCACGTTCTCCTTGCTTGCCCCCTGTACAACCTTTCCAGAGCTTCCCTCGCTCCCCACAACTCAATTGCCTAGTTCTTCCAGAAAAACCCTTCGGACAAAATTATCTCCTTCCTTCATCATGCTTCCCTCTACAAGCATATTTAGTCCTCCTCTCCCACTCCCCTCTCTTTACTTTTGTTTTTCTCACCCATGCACCTCCTCTTTCGATTCCACCTTTCTGACTTTTAGTTCTAGTGTTGCTTTAAATCTCCCCGTTTTCTTTCCTTCCTACCTCTCACACACATTTTTATCTTCATTGTCGAGTGCCGTTAAGCCCTCATCAAACAAACAAACAAACAAATGGAAAGATTACACTGGTAAATGAAGTTTCTATTAATGTTCAAGTTGCTACTAATCTCCAATTTTGGGAAATATATTCCCTTAAGAAAATTTCTTTCTTTTTTTTTTTCTTCACATTTCAGGAAATTTGCTTCATTTTTGGGCAGTTTTTCGATTTTTAAGAAATCTCTTTAGTTGTTGGGAAATCTTAATTAAAGTTTGCTCATTTTTTGGCCAATTCTCGGTCATTTATTTGCGATTTCGAGGAAATTTGGCCAATTTTCTTTATTTTTTGGGACATGTTGCAATACTGTTTTATATACTTAAATTCCCAAGAATTTTCCCAAATTTTCTCAATATGATTTTAATTGTTTCTCAATTTTACCTCCCGATCAGGAATTTGAAATCCTCTCAGGGAGTGGGTCCCCTCTCAGGGAGTGGGGTCAAGACCCCCATAATTTCCTGGTTACTAACGGAAAAATTACATTGGTAATTGAAGTTTCTATCTATCAATGTTCAAGTTGTTACTAATCTGAAAATAGGGAAATCTCCATTTTTGGGAAATACTGTATATACCCTTCAATTTTCAGGAAATTCTTCATTTTCAAGAAATTGTCTTCACATTTTGGGAAATTTGTTTCATATTTGGGTAGTTTTTGGTTCCGAATTGATAGCATCAGGAACCTATGTGGTCGGTCATGATGGTGTATGGGTGTATGTGTGTGTGTGGGTGCACTTGTATCTGGTGGAAACAGTGGGATAAAGTCTGGATACACACCTTCTAACCATGGACATACCGACAACCGTGGACATCCACGGTTTGTTTTTCTTTAAATTCCTGATGTATATATCTTGGCTCCCACAAGTTTCCGTACCATTCTGATTCCAATTTTTGCTAGAAACAAAACAAATTTGGCAACTTAAAGCGTTCTTGATAATTTCCGCTTTTCCAAAACATATCTAAATTATAAACCTGGTCTTTCTTGAAGTGCCTGATTTTTGTTTACATGTTTGGTTTACATGTTACTTTGTTTGGAGATTGTAAAGGTTTTATTTGGGCAACAATCCATTATGTTTCACCACAAACTGCTTGCAAGTGCTTCCTTCCGCTTCCTTTCTTTTGCAGTCTTCTATGTGTCCTTTGCCTGGAATGCTGTTTTTGTATATGTGTTTTCCTAGATGCTTCATAACTGCTCTTACTCCCGCTTCACTGCAATACCTCTTTGTAGGTTTTGCTTTGGCATGTTTGGTTTGTTCCAATATTATATCTCTTTAAGAAGAACATAATAAGAATCAAAGAAATACATAGCCTCTTCTGTATATATTTTCAATCGTTGTCAATCCATTTAATCTATACGGTAGCTGTAGGACAGAATAATATGAATAATTGGTTAAATCGGAAATTAAATTATTAAGTTAAGAAAATAAATTTGTAGTCATTGACAAATGATAAGGTTCAGCATAGGCAAAGTAACCAAATATATCTACATTGGTTGCAAAAGTTCCGTTGAGGGTGGTTACAATATGCACATTATTGTCTACTGGTTTGCTTGTATTTAGGAAATAGTTCATCAACTCTTGTGGTATTGCTTTTATTAATAAATATGGGCAAATATAAACATAAATCAGTGTTTACCTTTTATCTCAACACAAGGATAGTTTCTGCATATATGTGTGTCGTCATCAAGTGTCCCCACCATCACTATCACTGAAATTTTCATCCAAGGGTATCTCTATTAGATACACCATATATAAAGGAATTATCTTCATGTTAAAATTGTCATTAGTTCTATAACTGGTTACATCAATGTTTTCAAATCACAATTTCAAAATAGAATATGTTGTAATACATATTATCCCAGTTCATATCGCACAAACTCCACAAATGAAAGTAGTTTTGTAGCAAAAACCTTATGAAATTCCAGACTTCAGAATCCAGTACATTCAACTTTTTAATCCCAGAGTAACACTCCTTCATAAGAACTACATTGCTGGACATTACATATGTGAATGCTTCTTACCTTCGTTGGTCACATCCATTTCATCAAGGTTTTATCCAGCAATGTCCTCAATAGATCCTTCATCCACAGCCAATAACAGCTTGCTAACTTTCGTCATTTGGAATTTTTCTTCTGGCAAAATATCACGGCCAAAGAATGAAGCAACAATATCTAAGTCGTTTCCTTTAGGTTCCATTGCTACAATATTTGTGATATTGTAGCGATGTGTTTATGCAGACGGGTAGATCATCAGTTTTCTGGGTGTTGTGCCCCACAATCATCAGCTAAATCCCTTAAGCAATTGGAACCTTTGACATGGCCTTCTGAGCCTCCTAGTCTAGGGAATAGATATTCATTGTTTGGAGAAACACCTACTACTGCACTACATTCTTATCAGCATATCGATGGCGCTTTTGACTTCAGAAGAGAGAAGAACTGGTACAGTTCTTCCCCTTTTACCTATAATTTCCAACCGTCAAAGAACCTCCTCCCATTTTGTCAATCCGGTGTTCATGACATTGTATAAAATTTTCTTGCAGTTTTCTGTGTAGTCTTTTTTTTTTGTGTGGAAACTTCACCCCGTTGCCTTCGGTTGAATAGAATAACATTGGCAAGAGCAAGTTTCTGTAGTCTGCGCTAAGCCGCTATCATAACATTTGAATCATGCAAGTCTTGTGTAAGTATTTCCATCTGCATGTCTTAATCTTTCTTTATATACTTTGACAACATCATGATATCTTCTGTCAATAACAATATTTTAGGTTTATTCTCTTGAAGGGTTTGTGTTGCATGCATTACAGACACATCCTCTGTCCAATTCATTTCATATAGCTCCCTAAAGTTGTCAGAGTTTTGCTCCAACTCTTCGTCGCCTTGTAGAAAAGCATTTCCTTTAGCAAATTAGCACAGGTTCTCAAAGTATGCCCAATTTTAAGTGCCAATAAAGGTGTTGAATACAGATGGAGATTCAAGTCAAATCCAACTACTAGTCTGTGTTGTACTAACCACCGTCAAATATACCCCAGGCATATAAAGGACGTTAAAGTCACATTTGCATCTTTTGTGTCACGCCTCAGTTGTATCAACAACCTGCCAATTTATCTCAGCTTTGTGCAAATATGTCCATGCTGATCAACATCATGTCCTGATCTGTTTACGATCCTTCCGGCCCGTTGTTATCAGATCATCACTTTTAATTACACGGGCAATAGCATCATTCCTGAATGTAGCAAATAATCTTTTGACATTGTCTCTTCTGGGTGCAATAAGTAGAAGCAGTCTGCTTTGTGCTAGCACACTTTTGGTGTTGTTTTTCTTTTCCTCGTTGTCACCATCTTCACCCACCATGTCTGGCTTAAGAGGACATCTATTTTTTCACAACTCCCTGCAAGAAAAGTGTCCCAAGCAATGTATGCATGGAACATAGCTGTTGTGATCAGTTAATGTCGATGGCCTGTATACAACAATTAAAGTGCAACTGCCGTCTTAGAACGTCAACGTTATGTAAGTGGTTTCTTATAATGTGATGTAAATTAGTCAACTTTGAAGATTTTTTAGTGTATCTTTTTCTGCTTCCATTCCTGAACAAGCATTCCCATGTCGTGCATAATACATAAATGTCTGAGAAGTTTCTTTTAGGGCAACTCACATAACATGCAGTAGCTATATAACCTCGTCTCATTTTCTTGTCGACATTACTTGTCGTCATTACAACAATCTCTTTGTCATTGGTGTTGTCGGTTGAGGTACAGTTATCTGTTTCACTTTTTGGGATGGGCGAGAAAGAATCCATTTTTTGTTTTTGACAATTTACTGGTACTGTCAATTAAATTAGCTGTCATATGCAGCACGGTGCTATCTCCATGTGGTATCAGCTGTCATATGCAGCACGGTGCTATCTCCATGTGGTATCAGCTGTCATATGCAGCACGGTGCTATCTCCATGTGGTATCAGCTGTCATATGCAGCACGGTGCTATCTCCATGTGGTGCCAGCTGTCATATGCAGCACGGTGCTATCTCCATGTGGTATCAGCTGTCATATGCAGCACGGTGCTATCTCCATGTGGTATCAGCTGTCATATGCTGGCACGGTGCTATCTCCATGTGTATCACTGGTGCTATCTCCATGTGGTATCAGCTGTCATATGCAGCACGGTGCTATCTCCATGTGGTATCAGCTGTCATATGCAGCACGGTGCTATCTCCATGTGGTATCAGCTGTCATATGCAGCATGGTGCTATCTCCATGTGGTATCAGCTGTCATATGCAGCACGGTGCTATCTCCATGTGGTATCAGCTGTCATATGCAGCACGGTGCTATCTCCATGTGGTTTTGAAAATCATTCTGATCTTGAAACCCTAGAAGGTACGGCATATTAACTGGGATTACTTCTAAGGTGCCAGTCTGAAACATACACAGTTGCGTCATCACTTGAGCTTTCCAAGCTAAAGTTTGGTTTGGTTTGTTAATGTTTAACAGCACCGCGACAGTCAGAGTCAAATGAGCCGAGAGGGCGTTAATAAATTATGGAGTAAGAGTTAGGATAGTGAGGAGGTGGAAGGTTTGTAAGGGAGAAAAGCAGAAAGAAAGATGAAAAAAAAAAGGAGGTAAGTAAGGTTAGGTGTAGAAAGGGAGGAAAGGGGGAAGCTTAATGTGGTGGAAGAGGTTTTTGTTGCAGAGGAAGTTGATGATGTTTGAGGAAGAATTGTTTTCGAAAAGGTCCGAGATTGAGAATAGTGAGGAGAGAAGAGATCTGGTATAGGGGACAGGTTAGGGAAATATGCTTGATGGAAAGATCAGTGTTACAAGTGGGGCAGAGAGGGGTAGGGGATTCCGGATAAGAGATGGGAGTTAGTGAGAGAGAAGTAGCCGAGGTGGATGTGGGTGACAATGTTGTCTTCCCTGCGGTTGCGACTGTGCAGAGGGGTGTTGGTCCCGACTTTGGGTTTGATGGTGTGGAGTTTGTTACTGGTTTCATGATTCCAGGAGTTTTGCCAGGTTTTTTTGTATGTAGTTGGAGATGAAGAGATGGAGGTCTGAGTGTGGAAAAGGAGAGGCGATGTTTGACAGATCTTTGATGGTGGCTCTGTCAGCTCTCTTGTTGCCAGGGATGTTGACATGGCAGGAAATTCAGAAGAATATGATATTCTTTCCTAAGGAGGAGAGAGTGTGGAGTTTGTTGAGGATATGTAGAATGAGAGGGTTGGGCCAGAGCATTTTGAGGATGCCAGTGAGGACAAATTTAGAGTTAGGGAAGATGATGAAACGGGGGCAGAAAGAGAGTTCTATGAAGTTAAAGGCTAGGAGGATGGCTTTTGAGATTTGTAGAATGAGAGGGCTGGGCCAGAGCATCTTTAGGATGCCAGTGAGGACGGATTTAGAGTCAGAGAAGATGACAAACAGGAGGGCGGAAAGAGAGTTCTATGAAGCTAAAGGTTAGGAGGATGGCTTTTGCCTCACGAAGTAGATAGAGGTGCCGTCAGGTAGCCTTGAGGAGAGGGTGAGGCTGGGACAGGCAGCGGCGGCGGCTGCAGAAGAGCCTTTCTGTGTGGAGCCGTCGGTAAAGAGGAAGGAGTAATTGTGGAGATGTCTACTGAGTTGGCAGTATTTGAAGTGGAAGAAGGCTGGGTTGTGAAGAGCTTTCGTGAAGGAGGAAAGACCAAAGTACACCTGGGGGTGGGGGGGAGGGGGTGAATAGTCCAGGTGGGTGTAGGTGGGACGGTGTATCTGGCGATCAAGAAAATGTTGATTTTGGCTTTGAAGAAGTGGGAGTGCATCTGAATCCTGAAAGGTGGGGATGCATTTGTTGAGATTGAAGAGGTTGGTGAAGGAGGAAGAATGGATGGAATGGAAGAAAGGTTATGTGGATCGGTGAGGATGCGGAGAGCAAGAAGAGGCCGCCCTTTATGCATCGGAGGTCGAAGGGGAGTTCATTGGCCGCGACGTGGAGACTGGTGATAGGAGAGGTGTGAGTGGCGCCAAGGCAAAGCCTTAGGGCAGTATTCTCAGTGACCTTAAGGTGTTTCAAGTAAAATTTACTGGCGGAGGCGAAGATGAAATTGCCATAGTCCAGCCTGGATCTGAGGAGGGAGCAGTATAAGGTAAGCAGAGTGAGCTGATTTGCTCCCCAGTCAGTGCTTGAGAGGACCTTGAGGAAATTGAGGATTTTGTAGCATTTTGTTTGGAGGGTGTTGATGTGGGGGAGATAAAAAGTTTGGAGTCAAATGATATGGAGGAAGTGAGAACTGTCTTTATTTGGGATTATGGAATCTTTGAGGCAGAGATTGGGGTGGAGGAAGAAGGAGTTGCTGTTGTTAAAATGGATGAGAACAGTTTTGTCTTTTGAGAATTTGAAACTGTTAGAGTCCCTCCAGTGAGCCAGACTATCGAGACAGTGTTGTAGGTTATTATGGAGAGTATGGAAGCATGGAGAGGATGGGTAGATAGTAAAATCGTCGACATAGAGAGAGCTTTTGATGTTGGGGGTGAAAGTTTTGGTGATGCTGTTAATTTTGAGGATAAAGAGAGTGGGGAGAGGATGTTGCCTTGGGGGACACCCAGGTGTTGGGTGTACCTTTGGGAGTAAGTATTACCGATGCGCACTGGGAAGTGGCGGGAGTGGAGGAAATTCTGGATGAAGGTGGGGAGGGAGCCTCTGAGGAGAGAAGTGAAGGTCTTTGAGGACACCATACCGCCACGTGGTGTCAAAGGCCTTTTCGAGGTTGAAGTAGAGATGGCGTGATGATTTCTGACAAAGGTTTAACGGATGAAGGAGTCGAGTTAAAAGACCTGGTCCAGGCAATTTTTTTTTCTTTTTCTGAAGTCATTTTGAGTGGGGGGAAAGGATGGAATTCCTCTCGGATACCAGCAGAGTCTGTAGTTGACCATACGTTCCATGATCTTACAGAGGCAGGAGGTAAGAGCAATGGGTCTGTAGTTTTTTGGGTTGGATCTGTCTTTGTTAGTTTTGGGGATTGGGGTGATTATGGCCTCTCTCCAAGTAATGGGGAAAGAATTTGAGGACCACAGGTAATGACTAAGGACTGCAAAATCACGTGCGACATCTGAGATACAGCTGTACTAAGCTTCACCTGAACTTTCGCCTAGCAACTGCGGAATATTTTAAAGACAATTTGATTTTCTTATTCTTTTTCTTCCATTGCAATCTTTGGAAAGTGGCCGAACTTAAGTGTCAATGCATTTACAAGGGAGAAAATAAGAAAGTATTAATTAGAATACAATGATTAAAAAAACCTGTTTTGATCCACAATTTTGCACTAAGGTTATTGTGATATGAATACAGTAATTCAATCAAATATTTTTAAAATAAATTTACACAATTTTCTGGTAGGGAAGTGGAGTCAAGCCATTTCGTGGGGGGAATACCCCCACATGCCCTCCATAGCACCACCACTGATGATTAGGCCTTTTGATTCCGGAAAAAAATATTAAAATTTCAATACTAGATTATTGGCATCAAAATACCGACATGTTGAAATTAAACCATGAATTAAACAAGACTACCCTTCATTGCAAAATGTTTTATGTTCCCTATACTGCTTCATATATGATTTCATAAACCTAACAATCATATTAAACTTTGGATGGTCAAACACAGTGGCGTATTCACCTTGAACAGCAAGAGGGGCAAGTTCTGATCTTTTTGTCTGACTACAAGAATCAAGAGAAATAATATTTAGGCCTATAAAAGATCATTTAACTCCTAAATTTGTTGACCGTCTGAAACTATTGAAGACAAAAAAGGTTATCAGTTATTTTCTCCCAATTTCAAGCAGCTTTGGCCATATTGTCATGCGGAACATATTCTTATGAAAATAGGCCTCCCCCTCTTAACCCGCCACTATTACACATTATTCTTTGCATTATTCATGAAGAAATATCCTCCCTTAGGAGAGATTGTCCATCAATCATTCACAGTTAATGCACATTATTACCTCAGGCATTACGATACACAGCTATTTTTATCACCAGTTTGAAAACAAACTTCTCCCACTAAGAGACTTAACACGTATGAGTGATTTCACAAAAGTGCCTTGATTTTTCAGCTCTGGCTTTGTGTAATCTTATACACAAAAATAGCCTTGTGCTACTTGGATGGTGGTGTGCATGGGAATGGCAGACAAACAATCATTGTTTGGAGTGGAAACACAATACACTGAACAGGAAGTCGCGTTGGTAATTGTCATACCTGAGTTTTCAGGATTAACTCAAGTGCCGGGTGCGGGTAGATTTAAAACTTTTGCTATGTTCTTTATTTATATAATGGTTAACGATTGAGATTCTCAGATTGATTTAGCGTTACAGGCCTGTCCAATATCATATACTGACAACTATATACATCACGGTCGTGGTGGAATGAATTTGTAACATTAGGCTCAGGTCTAGCATTGTAACATTAGGCTAATTAACTAGCTGTTATTAGCCTACATACAGAAGGCCTAATCTTAGGTTTAAAAAACGCTGTAAATATCTGATGAAAATATTATTTATTATCCCTAGCTACTATTGGCCAGCGTAATTACTTTTTTTTATGTGAAGAGATCAAATGTGCCCTCGATCGATCAAAATAAGAAATAAATTGAATGATTTACCATCTAGCTGCCATTTTATGAACTGCGTCTTCATGTCTCGTCCAAGTTGGCAACATAGCAGCTAACTGTACTATTATCAGTGTAATTAGTGGAGAAACACATTGTAGTACAATATAATACATGCATAAACACGCCAGCATGTAATATGCTGCTAACCGTGAACGTTTCAGTTAATTATATAGTGCAATATCTATGGTTGCAATGCAGCACCACAAATTGACCAAGAAGTGTTATGTCAACGGTTGCAATGTAGCACCACAGATTGAATGGAATAGCGCAATGTCCACATTGCAATGCAGCACCACTAATTGAATGTGATGTGCTATGTCCACTGTTTCAATGCAGCACCACAAATTGAATGTAAAGTGTTATGTCCACAGTTGCAATGCAGAGCCACTAACTGAATGGAATAGCGCATTGTCCATGGTTACAATGCAGCACCACAAATTGAATGTGAAGTGTTATGTCCACGGTTCAATGCAGCACCACAAATTGATTGTGAAGTGTTATGTCCACGGTTGCAATGCAGCACCACAAATTGATTGTGGAGTGTTATGTCCACGGTTTTAATGCAGCACCACAAGTTTAATGGATTAATGTCCACGGTTGCAATGCAGCACCACAAATTGATTGTGAAGTGTTATGTCTACGGTTTTAAAGTAGCCCCACAAATTGATTGTGAAGTGTTATGTCCACGGTTTCAAAGTAGCCCCACAAATTGATTGTGAAGTGTTATGTCCACGGTTTCAAAAGTAGCCCCACAAATTGATTGTGAAGTGTTATGTCTACGGTTTCAAAAGTAGCCCCACAAATTGATTGTGAAGTGTTATGTCCACGGTTTCAAAAGTAGCCCCACAAATTGATTGTGAAGTGTTATGTCCACGGTTTCAAAAGTAGCCCCACAAATTTATTGTGAAGTGTTATGTTTACGGTTTCAAAAGTAGCCCCACAAATTGATTGTGAAGTGTTAGGTCCACGGTTTCAAAGTAGCTCCACAAATTAATTGTGAAGTGTTATGTCTACGGTTTTAAAGTAGCATCACAAATTGATTGTGAAGTGTTATGTCCACAGTTTCAAAGTAACATCACAAATTGATTGTGAAGTGTTATGTCTACGGTTTCAAAGTAGCATCACAAATTGATTGTGAAGTGTTATGTCCACGCTTTAATGTAGCTCCACAAATTGATTGTGAAGTGTTATGTCCACGGTTTTAAAGTAGCCCCACATATTTATTGTGAAGTGTTATATCCATGGTTTTAAAAGTAGCCTCACAAATTTATTGTGAAGTGTTATGTTTACGGTTTCAAAAGTAGCCCCACAAATTGATTGTGAAGTGTTAGGTCCACGGTTTCAAAGTAGCTCCACAAATTAATTGTGAAGTGTTATGTCTACGGTTTCAAAGTAGCCCCACAAATTGATTGTGAAGTGTTATGTCCAGTTTCAAAGTAGCATCACAAATTGATTGTACAGTGTTATGTCTACGGTTTCAAAGTAGCATCACAAATTGATTGTGAAGTGTTATGTCTACGGTTCAATGTAGCTCCACAAATTGATTGTGAAGTGTTATGTCCACAGTTTCAAAGTAGCCCCACAAATTGATTGTGAAGTGTTATGTCTACGGTTTCAAAGTACCATCACAAATTGATTATGAAGTGTTATGTCCACGGTTTCAAGGTAACCCCACAAATTGATTGTGAAGTGTTATGTTTACTGTTTTAAAGTAGCCCCACAAATTGATTGTGAAGTGTTATGTCCACAGTTTCAAAGTAGCATCACAAATTGATTGTGAAGTGTTATGTCTACGGTTTCAAAGTAGCATCACAAATTGATTGTGAAGTGTTATTTCCATGCTTTAATGTAGCTCTACAAATTGATTGTGAAGTGTTATATCCATGGTTTCAAAAGTAGCCTCACAAATTTATTGTGAAGTGTTATGTTTACGGTTTCAAAAGTAGCCCCACAAATTGATTGTGAAGTGTTAGGTCCACGGTTTCAAAAAAGCATCACAAATTGATTGTGATGTGTTATGTCCACAGTTTCAAAGTAGCCCCACAAATTGATTGTGAAGTATTATGTCCACAGTTTCAAAGTAGCCCCACAAATTGATTGTGAAGTGTTATGTCCACAGTTTTAAAAGTAGCTCCACAAATTGATTGTGAAGTTTTATGTTCACGGTTTTAAAGTAGCCCCACAAATTAATTGTGAAGTGTTATGTCCATGGTTTCAAGGTAGCCCCACAAGTTGATTGTGAAGTGTTATATCCACGGTTTCAAAGTAGCCCCACAAATTGATTGTGAAGTGTTATGTCCACAGTTTCAAAGTAGCCCCACAAATTGATTGTGAAGTGTTATGTCTATGGTTCAATGTAGCTCCACAAATTGATTGTGAAGTGTTATGTCCACGTTTTCAAAGTAACCCCACAAATTGATTGTGAAGTGTTATGTCCACGGTTTCAAAGTAGCCCCACAAATTGATTGTGAAGTGTTATGTCCACAGTTCAATGTAGCTCCACAAATTGATTGTGAAGTGTTATGTCCACGTTTTTAAAGTAACCCCACAAATTAATTGTGAAGTGTTATGTCCATGGTTTCAAGGTAGCTCCACAATTTGATTGTAAAGTGTTATATCCACGGTTCAATGTAGCTCCACAAATTGATTGTGAAGTGTTATGTCCATGGTTTCAAAGTAACCCCACAAATTGATTGTGAAGTGTTATGTCCATGGTTTCAAGGTAGCCCCACAATTTGATTGTAAAGTTTTATGTCCACGGTTTTAATGTAGCATCACAAATTGAATATGTAGTGTTATGTCCACATGCTCGCAATATAGCTCACCCCCTCCCGCTCCCGAATATAATGTTAAGTGCAATGTCCACTGATTAAATGTAGCAAAAAAATGTACGGAGCATATGTCCACGGTTTCAATACGGCTCATAAATGATGTTGGTTTATTGTTCACGTTATCAATCAACAATCTTGTAAGTTAGGTGTCAATATGCAGCTTCACAAATTAGAGGTACGCACAGTACTGTAAGTGAATGAATCTTGGATCCATTGTACCACACAAGCAATTGAAAATATGTTTACACCTTATTGAAAATAATTTTTATAATTTAGAATATATGTTATTCACATAAAAGAATTAAGGATAGTTTTGTACAGAAATTGCTAAATCTATCAGTTCTAGAAATTGGTTCACTTTCTGCTCAAACTGTCAAAGTGAAGACGGTTATTTAGAATGGTGATGTGTTCTACATGTTGATGTATTTAAGTATATTTCTATTTTGTACTATGCTTCATAAGCATTTATCTCTTATTTTATATTGAATGATGTAAATGAGACACAATAGAGCCCAACTATAGAAAAATAATTATGAAAAAGTATTAACAAATTAAAACGTGATCTTAATCTCTTATTTTTTGCGAAGATTTATTATGATTGATTGAAATTCCTTCAAACTAGGACGGTAAATAACGTCATGGTTGGCATGCCCATGCAAATTGACACCCATATCATATGACCCTACCAATTATAACCAGACATCAATGATGTTATAGCTCAACCCATAACAATGCAAGAAGAATTAATTGCTTTTATTGATTTTATTTTCGTCATACCGTATTTTCTCTCTATAAACGCCCCCTCTAATAAACGCCCCCCGTCATTTTCATACTTTCAGGATGTAATAATGTACGTTTAACTTACCGAATGTGACTTGAAAAGGCTGTAAGTCGAACGTAACCAAGTGGAAAATATGCAAAGAATATATTCCATTAATAATCCATGCACAATATGCTAAAAACACAAAAATCGCTTGAAGAAACTAATATCATAGGCCTAAAAGAAATTGCCGTTCTTTTGTAAGTTACATTTTTTTCTTCATACTTTACTCTCGAATAAACGCCCCTCCGTTTTCCAAATGCAACGCCCCAGGGGCGTTAAAGTTTTGTTTTGAAATGCATTCTATTTGTGGGCAATTATTCCTCATGTTAAAAATCCTAAAGTTTTAACTTTCCTGTATGAGTTGTATTCAGTTTGTTTGTTTGGGTTTGATGGGACTTTAACAGTCAGGTCATATGTGCCAAAGGAGGTTAGTTGTGAATGACTGTCAGATTGGTTCTCAGTGATGACTTCGTTTTGTGGTGGGTGCAATGAGGTTCACGTCATAGGGATGTCTGAAAAATTATGCTTCTAACAAAAGCTATGTGACATTCAATGCATGGTGTCATCATGTCTCACTCGATTACTGATGTTGGCGAGGTCACAGGTCAATTCCACCACAACGTATGGTTAGAAAATACATTTTGTAATCATAACAAAATTTGTAATATTTACACATCAATCTTCATAAATGTGAAATTAATTAAACTGGCCGGTACTGAAGAAAGATCACTGACCAAACATGTTTCAAAATGGCCAAATTTGTCATATTTTGCCGGTAATCAGCCAAACTAGCAGCTAAGGTTGTGACACTTAGCATTTTTTCCTAAATGTACAGCTGTCACCATTACGGTCCTTAACCGTTTAACTGTTTGGCCCGTTGTCATAAGTGGACACCCTTTTAACGAGAGTATACCGCGAGATCTTCACCAGGTTCTTAACAATAGACCTTCCATAGCAACCCATGCTAATCCACCGCGTGAAAGACGCTACCGTTATATTAACTATGTAATGTGCAAACATGCACTTCCTGCTTCTCATATATGCGTGTGAAAGTCAAGTTGTACTATTAAAATGAACAAATAAAGCAGTCACGATCGTTTCTTAAATATTGTGATTTGTCTGGTATTTTTATTCTTACATAATTAGTTCTAAAATGATGAATAATCATCCCGATTAGAAAATCATATATTTCATGTACTTTCTTTGTCAAATACTGTTCAAAAATCTTGTTCAATAAGGAACGAAACATGGAATTCATGCTGCCAAATTTGTTTGTGACTTCAAAGAAACAAACATATGAAATATTAAGGAATTTATTTTTGGAGTTATTCCCTAATTGTGTTTCATTTGACTTTTTACCATAAATGATGAGGAAATTACTACTGTTTTCCCCTTGAACTTACCAAAATATCTCCGTATTTTCAAACATCCGGAAATAATTTATTTACAACCCACCTACTTGGTATGCGCAAGACCACATATTTCATCATACTTCTAGCCGCGAAAAAGAAAGTTTCATTGTACAATGGGAATCGAAAGTGAAAAACTCGTAAGTATATCTCATATACCTTTCTTAAAAAGTACATTATTTTGGGTTTTTTTTTTCTTCTTCAAAATAGTTCTTTACACTTGTTCGTAGATTATTAAAAGACAAAAACTCAGTTCAATGTGTACTTTATTAAGTATAAACATCACGTCCCTAATATATTCAGTAGTACCTTCCATATAAGTTCTCAACAAAGCTTGTCATGTATTGTGCAATAAACTGAGTTCCCAGGGTCCATGCCCGATCTAGTTTCATGTGAGGTAAGGGAGTTTGAGGTATGATGGGATTTTCCAAACATATTATGTTAGAATGTACACAAGTCGGACTGTGCATAATTGATAGCTCATGTTAATTTTCCGGAGTTCTCCAGAGTTGGTAAGGTATGACGGGATTTTCCATACACGTTGTTGTTTGATATACATTTATATTTGGAAATTTTGTGACCATTGAAATGCAGTAAAGCAAAAGTGCTTGGAGCGAATGGTGGTGGAGGGGAAGGGGAGGGGGGGAGAGGGGGGAAGGGGGGAGGGGAAGGGGAGGAGGGGAGGAGGGGAGGAAGGGGAGGGGAGAGAGGAAGGGGAGGGGAGGGGGGGAGGGGAGGGAAGGAGGGGAGAGGAAGGGGAGGGGAGAGGAAGGGGGGAGGGGAGGGAGAGGGGAGGGGAGAGGAAGGGGAGGGGAGGAAGGGGAGGGGGAGAGGGAGGGGAGGGGAGGAAGGGGAGGGAGGGGAGGGGAGGAGGGGAGGGGAGGGGAGGAGAGGGGGGGAGGGGAGAGGAAGGGAGGGGAGGGAAGGAGGGGAGGAGGGGAGGGGAGAGGGGGGGAGGGGAGGAAGGGGAGGGGGAGGAAGGGGAGAGGAAGGAGGGAGAGGGGAGGGGAGAGGAAGGGGAGGAGGAGGAGAGGAAGGGGAGGGAGGAGAGGAAGGGGAGGGGAGGGAGGGAGAGGAAGGGGAGGAAGGGAAGGGGAGAGGAGGGGAGGGGAGGGGAGAGGGGGGAGGGGAGAGGAAGGGGAGAGGAAGGAGAGGAAGGAGGGGAGAGGAAGGAGGAGGAGGGAAGGAGGGAAGGGGAGGAGGGAAGGAAGGAGGAGAGGAAGGGGAGGAGAGGAAGGGGAGGAAGGGGAGAGGAAGGGGAGGGGAAGGGGAGAGGAGGAGAGGAAGGGGAGGGAGAGGAGGGGAGGGGAGAGGAAGGGGGAGAGGAAGGGGGGAGGAGGAAGGGGAGGAGAGGAAGGGGAGGGGAGAGGAAGGGGAGGGGGGAGAGGAAGGGGAGGAGGGGAGGAAGGAGGGGGAGAGGAGGGGAGGGGAGAGGAAGGAGGGAGAGGAAGGGGAGAGGAAGGAGGGGAGAGGAAGGGGAGGGGAGAGGAAGGGGGAGAGGAAGGGGAGGAGGAAGGAGGGGAGAGGAAGGAGGGGAGAGGAAGGGAGGGGAGAGGAAGGGGAGGGGAGAGGAAGGGGAGAGGGGGAGAGGAGGAGGGAAGGAAGGAGGGGAGAGGAAGGAGGGGAGAGGAAGGGAGGGGAGAGGAAGGGGAGGGAGAGAAGGAGGGGAGAGGAAGGGGGGAGAGGAAGGGGAGGGGAGAGGAAGGGGAGAGGGAGAGGAAGGAGGGGAGAGGAAGGAGGGGAGAGGAAGGAGGGGAGAGGAAGGAGGGAGAGGAAGGAGGAGAGGAAGGGGAGGAAGGGGAGGGGGAGGAGGAGGAGAGGAGGGGAGAGGAAGGAGGGGAGAGGAAAGGAGGGGAGAGGGGGGAGGGGAGAGGAAGGAGGGGAGAGGAAGGGGGGGGGGAGGAGGAAGGAGGGAGGGGAGGGGAGAGGAAGGAGGGAGAGGAGGAAGGGGAGAGGAAGGGGAGAGGGGAGAGGAGGGGAGGGGAGGGGAGAGGAAGGGGAGGAGGGAGGGGGAGGGGAGGGGAGGGGAGGGAGGGGAGGGGAGGGGGAGAGGGGAAGGGGGGAGGGGAGGAGGAGGAGAGGAGGGGAGGAAGGAGGAAGGAGGAAGGGAGAGGGGAGAGGAAGGGAGAAGGGAGGGGAGAAGGAGAGAAGGGGAGAGGAAGGGGAGAGGAAGGGGAGAGAAGGGGAGAGGAAGGGGAGAGGAAGGGAGGAGGAGGAAGGGGAGAGGGGAAGGAGGAGAGGAAGGGGAGAGGAAGGGAGGAAGGAGAGGAAGGGAGAGGAAGGGGAGAGGAAGGGGAGAGGAAGGGGAGAGGAAGGGGAGAGGAAGGGGAGAGGAAGGGGAGAGGAAGGGGGAAGGGGAGGAAGGGAGAGGAAGGGGAGAGGAAGGGGGAGAGGAAGGAGAGGAAGGGGAGAGGAGAGGAAGGGGAGAGGAAGGGGAGAAGGAGAGGGGAGAGGAAGGGGAGAGGAAGGGGAGAGGGGAAGGAGAGAGAAGGGAGAGAGGAAGGGGGGGAGAGGAAGGGAGAGGAAGGGGAGAGGAAGGGAGAGGAAGGGGGAGAGGAAGGAGAGGAAGGGGAGGAAGGGGAGAGGAAGGAGAGGGAGAGGAAGGGAAGGAGAGGAAGGAGAGGAAGGGGAGAGGAAGGAGAGGAAGGAGAGGAAGGGGAGAGGAAGGGGAGAGGAAGGGAGAGGAAGGAGAGGAAGGGGAGAGGAAGGGGAGAGGAAGGGGAGAGGAAGGGGAGAGGAAGGGGAGAGGAAGGGAGAGGAAGGGGAAGGGGGAGAGGAAGGAAGAGGAAGGGGAGAGGAAGGGGAGAGGAAGGGGAGAGGAAGGGGGAGAGGAAGGGGAGGGGAGGGGAAGGGGAGAGGAAGGAGGAGAGGAAGGGAGAGGAAGGGGAGGGAGGAGAGGAGAGGAAGGGGAGAGGAAGGGGAGAGGAAGGGAGAGGAAGGGGAGAGGAAGGGGAAGAGGAAGGGGAGAGGAAGGAAGGAAGGGGGGAGAGGAAGGGGAGAGGAAGGGGAGGGAAGGGAGAGGGGGAGGGGGAGAGGAAGGGGAGAGAAGGGGAGAGGAAGGGGAGAGGAAGGGGAGGAAGGGGAGAGGAAGGGGAGAGGAAGGGGAGAGGAAGGGGAGGGGAGAGAATGCACCTGATTTCATGGCCTTCTGTATTCGCGAACTTTGGGCCGCAGATCATTTATTTAAGAATAGTGACAGTTGAAAAAATATGCTTCTAATAAAAGTTGTAAGCCGTTTTGTATTAATTTTAATGTAGGAGTTAATGGAGGTTTCCACCATGTAGCGGTCGATTACCGACGTTATCGGAGAGCAAAGGTCAGTTTGAGTGCAGCATATTCTGGAACAATACATTTTAAAAACAAACTTACGAACAATAGCGATCACCTACATGTATTCCATAAATGTTAGGCTATGACCGTTTTCATGTTTGATTTTTTTCTGCATATGAGTTCCAATTTGTTTACAGTTTTAGTTTCGCTACGGAAAAAGCGCAGTGCTGTAATTAACGGATACATGTTCCACTACGTTTTAAGTATAGGCCTATAGAATTAAAATAATAATAATAGTACACAATTGGGGGTGGGGGTATTTGTCTGAGTTTCAATTTGCATCTTATGACCCCAAGTTTGGATAAGAAGCCAAGCATGCTCCTTCAAGTTGAAGATTTGAATTTACGGCCCTAAAGTGTCAAAGATTCATTGTATGAAAATGCGTTTCTGCATCTCATCCACCCCATGCCATTTCAGAATTCAATTGTCTTATCAGGGGTGGCGGAGCGTTCAAAATATTTGGGGATTTAATGAGATAAAGTGACATGATGACATTACTGCGAAGGAAAGAGAAGGGGGGGGGGGTGGGGTTGGATCAAGTAACATGATACGTTCACCTAAAAGTATTGGGCTGAAGCCCGGACATCCCTTCCCAGCTCCGCCGCCTCTGTCGATTGCAAGTCATCAATGATGATAGGACCTAAATAAAATGACAAAAACCTTGATATGCACGCACAATGTAAATTTCGCGTAACTAGCATGACCACTTTAATATGAAATTAAAATTGGTTCTTCCCGTTTTTCTGTTTGTTTAAACTTCAGGAAACACTGAAATATCATATTTAACATTCATCATATCCATGTAATGATAATCATTCTCTGGTTAAACCGGATTATTCGTTCACACATTAAAAACAAAACAACTGTAACTTGATACCGGGCTTGATACAAGGATAGAAGGCGGGATTACGTAATTCCCCTTTGGTGTCGCTATTGCTATGGGAGAAAAATCTGGGTCACTGCCAAACTGCGTTTACATAGTGATGCGGTCTAATCTGCTGCACTGTATAATTTAGTGCACTTGGAATAGCTTTATGAATGATTTAACCATTGTATTTTCACCCAAATCAGCACTAATAGGGCTGTTATGTAGCAATAATCATTCAAGTGTTTGAAGTTTTTACACAAAAAAACAAGAATGATTGTTTGTTGTCCGTAACTACACATGTATGTTGAGAAACGCTATAGCGACCACGTGTAATTTCCGCAACTGGGGATGACAGACACACGGCGTGACAATATTACCGAGTTTTGCGCATGAGCAGGCTGTCACCTCATTAATTCATGTCAACACGTGCTGAATTTGTGATTCGTAATCCGGTCGTAAAAACCATAATACCCAGGCAAACATTTAATACAGGGAGCTGTTACTTTGACACAGCTGTTTAATCCGTCCGTAAATACAATTATTAGTTTTAAAATAATTGTTACTCTTTGAAGTAAATGTTAAAAGACATGGATTAATCTGTAATGTTATCACAACAGGTGTGAAACTGAGAATTTCTTCAATGTTTTCATTGCACATTAAAAGCTGGAATACTTTCAATGATAGGCCAAAGGTCATCGATGCGTATGAATTTTCTTGATTTCTTTGCATCGCTACTTTGGTTTGATTCATGACTTGTGTGTTTCTAACCTTAAACGCAAATTCCTCTGGGCCAACTTTAGGAATAGGTAGATTAGAAAAGAAACAAGTTGTTGTCTACAAATTTCATAGGAAAGAAGGGCCGGGTCCAAATTTCCTAGCGGACCGTTTTTACTATGACAGTATGAGGGGGTAACAAATTTACTGAATGGCTACGGCTTAATTGTCTGGTGCCTTAATTGTCTGGTGGTCCAAATTTCCTAGAAAATAAGAGCCGGGGGGCCAAAATTTACTGGGGAGTAAAATTTACTTTTACACCGATCAGTGGTTGGGAGGTATGTATTGTGATTCGATAATGAATGGATATGGGCGGAAATTTCTTGTGTGTATTTGACAGTTATGTTAATGAGTGCTAGCCTGGGCCTAGCGCCTTCCTTATGAGCACAAGCTAGCTACGTTCCATGCATCCGATACCAGGTACCGTGAAAATGTTTAGTGTTATGCATATGGCCCCCGGGTGAAAAATGTGGAGGCAATGACAGTGGGTAAAAGATTGACACGAGAAGGTTGCTTAGATGGTTTCGTGAGTTTATGCAAACTTGAAAAAACAAATATAAAAATTGAATTAACATTCGTTTACACGGAACATGATTTCCTTAACGATTAAACGTCACAACCTTACTAGCAGCCCTGGAATGCCCCATTGAATACTACCGTACCCAGCGATGATTCTTCCACGTGTCCACGAAAACGTATAGGTTTGGAAACAAATTTTTATTTCTGGCAATCTGCTGCCCATACGGCAAATCCCGGCTTAGGCAATGCAGCTGCGTTCACCAACCCAACAAAACTTTATCCTTAACGTTAAGTGCTAGTAAACCCCGTAATAGATAGTGGATATAACGCTCTAGCCCCGCGATGCAATGTAGCACAAGACTTACCGACACTTGATGACTTACTGTACGACAAGCGAAAATGATCAAACAACAACTTCACACGTTATCTTCTAGGCTATGTCATGACCTGTTATAGAACTCGGTACTCCAATCCGATACAGCGTGACCTAAATAAGATTACGAGAATTTGCATATTCATAGCAGAATGTCCGAATTCTGATTGAAAAATACTGCAATTTGATTAAACATACATGTCCATACATGTAACTAATAGACATGCGTATATACCAACTGACCAATATCATAGCCCGGAGCAGTACGAAATGTGAATAGGATTACTCTCTACAGCTAAAGAGCTATTTTTAATGAAATTATGTATGAAATTTGATACTTTGTTAAAACCTTTCAAGAGCTTTAATTAAAAAAATACATGGAATATCTCTTAACAAAATACAAGTTTTATGACCGATACAAAAATCTCGCTTGAGCCAGAATCTCAAGAGCAAAACTGTAAAAACCTAGGAGAAGATGCATTTTAAAACAAAACTTGGTACAGGCACATATGAGAGGTCACGTACGATTTGATAATCTCCACTCATACACTCTGTGTATGGGTGGAGCTAAAAATGGCATCTCACACTAAGTCCCACATGGCATCCCATGTCCCACATGGCATCCCATCCCATGTCCCACATGACATCCCATCCCATGTCCCACATGGCATTCCACCATATCTCCCACATGGCATCCTACCCAATGTCCCACATGACATCCCATTCCATGTCCCACGTGGCATTCCATCATGTCCTACAGGGTATCCCATCCTATGACCCACATGGCATTCCACCCTATGTCCCACATAGCTCACATCCCATGTCCCAAATGACATCCCACCTCCATGTCCCACATGACATTCCATGCCTTGTCCCACATGGCATTCTACCCTGTTCCACATGGCATCCCACCCTATGTCCCACATGGCATCCCACCCCACGTCCCACATGACATCTCATAGGCTCCATAAGAAGTCTCATCTTAACTATCACAGTCCCTGATTGAGCATACTATGTATGAAAGTGTCAGTTCATATAATAACTTATATGCAAATGACTTGTTGAAATGGGGTGGGATGCCATGTCCCACATGACATCCCATGTCCACATCCCATGTCCCACATGACATTTCATCCCATCCCATGGCAATCCACTCTATGTCCTGCATGGCATTCTACCATTCCACATGGCATCCCACCCCATGTCCCTATATGGCATCCCACATGGCATCCCACCCTATGTCTCACATGACGTCCCATAGGCTCTATAAGTATCATCCTAGCTATCACAGTCCCTGATTAAGCGTACTATGTATGAAAGTGTCAGTTCATATAGTAACTTATATGCAAATGAGTTGTTGAATAAGAAAAAAAAAGGGAATCAAATAATTATGCCTGATATAGCCCTCGGTGTATACCACATGGTAAATATTATATCATATGTCCCACATGGCCCCCATCCATGTCCCACATGGCATCCCGCCCTATGTCCTTATGCAATTATCATACTCTGACTAAGCATACTAAACAAAACAAAAAAGTCTGGTCAGTTCATATACTGTACCAACTTTATGCAAATGAGCACAATAATAAAGGTGGAGTTTAATAATCATGACTGATACAACTGTTGGAATTTTAAGGATTTTAAATCTCAAGTGCTACAAGAGAGACTTGATGATCTCTGAAGAATATTGGAAAATTATTTTATTTTACAGGTATTTTCTAAAAAAATATCAAATGTTTTGTAGACTTTTTAAGGAAACTATTCTTCAATCCTATCTTAAGTGTCTCTGAAAAACTTTAACATTCTGTAAGAAAATTCAAACCTTCCATAAGAATATCTGAAGAAACTTAAACTTTTTCTGAGGAACTCTTGTTTTGTTTTCAGATGTTGCAGAATACTTCTTAATGAATGACAGTGTCTAATCTTTATAAAGCATAACCAAACGTTTGTTAAAACATGAATAAGAATTATAAAAAGGAGATAGGATGTTTTGATTTCCCAGGAAACTTTTTACATTTGTACATTTCTATTCGCCTGTTTGCAGGGATGTAACAAATAAGGTTTAAAATTCAATGATCATGTGTTACGCATAGATCACAATGAAAAACGTATAAGTAAACAATATGCTTTAGAATTCCAAAGGCAGATCATATTATAGAAATTCATGTTTGAAAATTGTCATGTTACTATGTCACCAAGTTTATCAGAAGCAATAATATAAAAGAAGTCATAACAGTTTTTGTTTATTCAGTAAAGAAAAGAATATAACAAAAATGAAATAAGATAATGTGAATCCTCTGTAAAAACAAATATGAGCATTCATTTCTACAAAATTACAAGAAAAGTTAAGTTTTAACATTACATGGAAAATAAGAAAGGCATTTTATTACAATTTAGAAAAGACAACTCCAGGGTTTCAGAAATCATAATCATAACCTTGTCTATGATAAATATCATATAAATAGCATAAATGTGCATGTATATAATATGGCAAATCATTGATTCATGGCTTTATATAAAAAATCGTCGGAACAAAGCATTGTCATGGAATTAAGACAATGTCTTAACAAAAAAATTAAGCATATAAAGCGAAAGAGAAACACATTGGGAATTTAAAGGTAAAGAAGCACAATAGACTTCTTTAAAGACCAAATACCCATTTTCGAACATATAAGAACATCTTTAGGTCAAATATTCCGGTCATAGAAATTTATTTTGAAGGCTGGTTTGATTTTATTTTGTAAATATAGATGAAAAGGTAGCTTTTCATATTCGATTCTCCTATAACAGAGTTTTGCCAGACTGGGAAATAGAACCTTTAACACTCAGTGGTGTAGAAGTAAATGAAGTAGATAGAAGTGGTGGTTCATCACTTCTCATTATGTTACTGGCCAAAATAATCAACGTTTAAATAAAACAAACATACATTTTCCGAAATGGAAGGGGGGCTGGGGGAGAGGGGAGGAAGTTCAGCCCCTTGAAGAAGTAGAGGAAGCTGAACAAAAAATTCAAAATCAGTATGCTATGCCTAAACAAGGTGTGATAAAGTCACAAACTGGACGACGTTGCCAAAAGTTTAATTTCTTGTGTAATATGTAGTTTATTGATTGGTTTTACAAGTTAATACAATACTTTTGTTTGAATTTCTAAGTTATTCCTGTTCCTGCATTTAAATTTATAGTTGTGTTTGTTTTTCTTAAAGTAAGTGAATTAGAAGCATGTCAGTAGTATAAAACACTTATTGGCATTTTTTGGCATTGTGGGATGGCTGTTATAGATAGTCCAGCAGATAGGTATAAAAACATTTAAACCAGCCGCCATCTTGGTTAATGGATAGATTTGCGATACTCCTATAGATAATAACATCACTAAGGAGTACGGATGTTTTTCATACTGGGTGCCAAATTTCAAATGTCAAAAATAGGCAAGATACCTCCAGGTGGTGGCCATTTTGAAAAATGACAGCCATTTTGGATAAGGGAAAAATCTATGATCGCCCTATAGCTAATGCCATTCCATCGTTTTTACCAATTTTCATGCTTGTACTGTATGAATACAGTGCACAATGTAAATACCTTTCTGTTGGACAAGTCGGCATCTTCCTATTGCAATTCAACTATTGCTAAGTTGTTCACCGTTTAGAAGAACGCGATGTTTTGTACTTTTTTAGAGCACATTCTTGTTGTTCCTGGTGTATATGAAAGATGTCAAAACTGATGTTTACAAAGAGCATGATGTGTATCCCAGGATGTGGTGCCTCACGCAATGGCAGTCTGCTATGATAACAGTAGTATGCTATGATAACGGTAGTCTGCTATGATAACGGTAGATATTACATCAGTAGTTTTATTTCATGTTAGTGTTGAAATGTTGTTTATGAATTTTCTGAATAAACTCCTTTTTTGTTATAAAGCACCCACTACTTTCTAGAGCTTTTTCTTTATCAGCAAATTTTCTTCACCATTATTCAACTAAATATAATAATTTAATACTAAAATGTATTTTTCAAGCTTTAAATGTTGCAAGCAAACCAACTTTTGTTTGTGTGACCACGGTTTCAATCCAACCCCACAAGCAAGGTGTTAATTGTAATGTCCAGGGTTTGAATGCAGCACCACAATGAATTAAGCATCACGAAGTAAGTGTAAGGTTCTCCACAGCTTTAATGCAACCCCACGAATTAAACACAAGGTGTAATGTCCACGTTTTCAATGCAGCCCCACGAATTAATCACAAGGTGTAATGTCAACGTTTTCAATGTAACCCCACAAATTAAGCATAACATGTAATATCCACGGTTTGCATACAGCCCCACAAATCTAATATAAGGTGTAATGTCCATGGTTTAAATGCAGCCCACAAATCTAGTATGAGGTGTAAGGCCCACGATTTGAATGCCGCCCCACAAATCTTAAATGAAGTGTAATGTTCACGGTTTAAATGCAGCCCCACAAATTAATAAAAAGCGTAATGTCCATGTTTCCAATGTAGCTCGATGAACTAAGAATAAGATGTAATGTTCACAGTTCAATGCAACCCCAAAAATTGAATGCTAAATATAATGTCTACTGTTTTAATGTAGGCCATCAAGTTAAAAATTGTTAAGTGTAATATCCACAATTTGAATGCAACCCCATGAGTAAAGAGTAAGGTACTCGTTATGTCCTCGGTTTCAGTGCATCCAAACACATTAGGGTTTGTATAGTGGTTCACGGTATCAGTATCATGCACCATGTCAAGTATCATGATACATTCATGGATTTAATAAGACTGGAAAAAGTAGTCAATTGCAATAAATAAATCCTTTTTTGAAAGATGACAAATTGAAGGTTTTTTTATTATCTACAATTTTGCAACAAACATTTACCTAATAAATTAGGATTACAACCCTTCCTGATGAAATTGACCACCTAAGTTCCAAATGACAATCGACAGACAGAGCCTTAATGCGTATGTCCACCTTTCCAATGGAACTCTCCAGAAATGTCCATGGTACCATTGTGAAATAACAGATTACGTCCACGATTTAATAGTGAATTTTGGATACAAGAATTAAGTGCATATGTCCTCGATTTCAATTTATCATATCAAGTTCAGTATTTGGGGAAAATAATTTGTTTCCAGAAAAGGTTCATGCATTTTCACATAAAGCCTTGTATATTGATCCGCTGAGATTATCCAGGCAATGCAAAATTTCAGCGGAATAATGCTCACAGAAGAAGTCCACGTTTTGATAGTTTGAGAAGTCTATCCGCGATTTCCACCAGATACACGTATGGGTGTGTGTGTGTGTGACGCTGAGTTCGTAAACATGATTTCTTAAGAACGGTACAGTGGATTCATATCATATGTACACAAATAGCCCATATTTTAACAACCGCATATCTGTTTTGTTCATATTTGGTACAGTTATGATGTTAGCTATTGTGTACATGTTCATGGGATAAAAATGATGAATTTTATTAATATGTGTAGTGAGCAGGGCTTAATATGATTTTGATGAAAAGAGCTTGTAAACATGATATCTCAAGAACAGTACAGTGGATTCATATCATATGTAGTACACATATAGCCCATGGTCAGTAGATGTGCCTTATTATATTTGGTGGTGATGTCATGCATATTAATAAGTAGGCAGGGCATCATTAGAAATGGCTTTGCTTAAAACCAGGAACACTTCAACCGGCCCTCATAAAAGCAGGGCTGGTGGAAGTAAAAGTTATCTTTTTATTTTTATTTTCCAAAACTGTGATCTGGTCAACTCCATACAAGCTGTTAAATGAACCATGTGTTTGATTTCCACCCTACACAAAAGAGTTTATATTAAGGGCAGCAGCATCTCCCAAGAAGTATGAAATGTCCTTTGAAGCAAAGTCAATCTTGTGGAATGATGCATAATATGAAGTCTGAAATTTGCAAACAAGTTTTTAAGCAGTGTCTACTAATGTAATGTAAAATCTTGAAATGCTCATCTTTAAACAACCGCATATCTGTTTTGTTTCATATTTGGTACAGTTTTGATGTTAGCTAGTGTGTACATGTTCAAGGTATAAAAGTATAAAAACTTTGAATTTCATTAATATGCATAGTGGGCAGGGTTTAATATTATTTTGTTAAAAAGAGCTTGTAAACATGATATCTCAAGAACAGTACAATTGATTCATATCACATTTGGTACACAGATAGCCCATGATCCGTTGATGTGCCCTAATGGTTTTGGTTGTGATGTCTTGCATATTAATGAGTAGGCGGGGCTTAATGTAAAAATCTTTAAATGTTTATATTTTACCAATCGCATATTTGTTTTGTTTCATATTGGATATAATTATGATGTTAGCTAGTGTGCACATCTTCATAATATAAAAACATTGAAATTCATCAATATGCGTAGTGGGTGGGGCTTAATATGATTTTGCTGAAAAGAGTTTGTTAACACTGTGTCTCAAGAACAATAACCTGCACTCATGTCATAAATGGTACACAGATAGCCCATGGTCTGTAGATGTGCCCTATCATTTTTGGTGATGATATCATGTATATTAATGAGTAGGCGAGGCTTGTTGTTAAATTCTTGAAATGCTCATTTTTTAACAATCACATGTCTTGGTTTTTTTTTTTTTTTTTTTTTTAATAATTGGATATAATTATGATGTTAGCTAGTGTGTTCAATGTTCATGATATGAAAAGATTGAATTTTATTAATATGCATATTGGGCGGGGCTTAAAATGATTTTGCTGAAAAAGAGCTTGTAATCACGATATTTCGATACATGAGCAGCTGGATGTCTGTTTTGCATCACAATTGCTATGATAATGTTGTTGGTTATTGTGCACATGCTAGTGTTGTTGTCAATAGGTATGTTTATTTCATTGATCTTAATGTTGGGAGTGGCTTATTAATAAATATCATGGAACAAATATTTCATGATATGCAATCATGACTTTTCCTTCTCCTTAAAAATTTGTTGCAGCAAATCATAACCACAAACTTACTGTAGCAAATAGTAAGACCACTTTATTTTAATTAAAATAACTACACAATAAGGACTTCATCCATTGCTAATATGATACTCAGCACCAAGTTCCACAACAACTAAGGTTTTCAGAATAAAGAAAATAAATAGGAAAAATCTGATCGACCTGGTTATTTATTAGGTTGGGTCTGATTGTTTGAAAACTTTAGGGAGCAGAACAACTAATGATGACCTGACAGTTAATACAAAACTTGCAAATCAATCAGCATATGAAAAAAAAGCATCAGAACCACAAAACCTTTTGGTTCTGGTTTGATTTTCAGGAAACTTTCATAGTTATTTGGACATTTTGATTATAGTTTAATTTTGAGTTTCCTTGTTTTGGAATTCTTTGGCATTTTGGGGTTTTGGGGAAATTTGGCGAATTTTCTTCAATTTTAGGACATGTCGCGATATCTTACCTAAATTTGCAAGAATTTTACCAAATTTCTTTTGAATTTTCACAATATGGTTTTAATAATTTCTCAGTTTTAGCTCCCAACCTGCAATTTGATATCTCTCAGGGAGTTTTGGCCTTAATGGGTTGACATCTTCAACTTATGATTGAATTTGTGAGAGTTGCAACATGCAAAATTCCTATCTTTTAGCTCTAAAACTGCAGAACCTCTGGGGGATTCATCCTCGAGACCCCCATCAGGGCTTTGGCCTTTAAGCAGGCTCCTGGACCTCATGCTGATATATGTTTGCCCCATACAACCACCAACTTTAAAAATGTCTGGCGCCATTGAGGGTAACTAGCACTACTGTATGTTCAGTATTTCTATAATGTGTATCACTGTAGAAAACTTGAGTACACAGGATGTAGAACACAATGCAATATCTTTCCTTTTCCATTTAAGCAATGTTTAAAGTGTTTTTATACTCTATAGATTTTCAGAATATTTTCTCAAGTTCCACTCTGTGACTGGTACAGGGTGTAAAACACAATGCAAAGTTTGTTTTGTTTTGTTTGGATAGGATATTGTTATTGGATCTAACTTTAAATAGCAGAGTGGATTGTACTGTATATCAAATACCAGGAGCTGTCAGGACAGCTGTTTATCTTTCAAATACTAACTGTGATGTAAAACAGGACGCATGCATGACAGGACATAAACACAATGCAATATTTGTTACCCCCACCCCCTTTTTTTCCCTTCTATCCTACCATCCTATTCTTCTTCTCCTTTTCTTACCTCTACTCGCTCCATTATTATTCATACTGTCCTAACTCTTGCACCCTAGATTTCTAAGACCCTCTTGGCACATTTGACTCTGATTGTCAACAACAACAACAAAATTCCCCTTTTCCATTTAAGCGAACTTTTGAAAGGAAAGGTATCGTCCCATAAATGAAATCAGAAGTGACACCACCATTCTGGTAACGTCACATCCGATTTTCAATTTTCATTGATTGCGAGAAATCTGGGACGTTATTGATAACACATGTAGGCCCACTATGTTCGGTCTAGCGGATGTGTGATCGATAATATTGTATATTTCTTGCGAATCAGTAGGCAAAATTGACAACTGGAAGTTAATTATCAGCTTGGCAGCGTTCACTTTTGAATGTATTTATGGGACGATACTTTTCCTTTAAAGTGTTTTTTTTATTCTCTTAAATATTCTGAATATTTTTAAGATCTGTTCTGTGACTGGCACGTCTCACTTCATCTGTGTTTTATTGTTATGAGATACTAATTCAAATAGCAGGGGTGAAATTGAAAGTGCTGTATTAAAGCTTTGTAAATACTATACAATGGTGTAAACAGCTCTGTTCAAGATCCTGTTCAAGATCCTGTTCCATATTGCCTATGAATCACACAACCAAAATGTAATATTATTGATTGGTAACATCTGTTTAGGTGGTTTATTGATCTGTAAATAATGTGTATTGTTCTTACCAATTGTATTCAAGTTGGAATTGTAAAGTTGCTAACACTAAATATGAAAGTGCACCAAGAAAATTATGCCGGAAATGGAGAAAGGGAGGGAGGAGGGGGGGGGGGTGTCATTGAGCAAATCATTCCTTTAATGACAAAATTATTTTTATAGAAACCAAAAGACCTGCAAATGTTTAAATTGTATGGACATGTAGAGAAAACATCAGTTACAATAAATCTATTAACAATTGTGATATTATTCATCAGATTTTAAAAGATTTTATCAAAATTTGTTACAATTTATTATTTTGTCGCCATGATGTCATCAATATGCTAAGTTTGATGCAAATATATACGACCTTGATATGTTCTTTTGTAAATCTTTTTTGAAAATGTTGATCACAAATCATTGGAGTGATGCAGCAAGTTCAGACCAGAAGTTTCTTAAGCCTACACCCCAAATGACCCCCAGTCACCCCCAAATGACCCCTCAGTCACCCCCAAATGACCCCCTTAGTCACCCCAAATGACCCCTCAGTCATCCCCAATGACCCCTTCAGTCACCCCCAATGACCCCTTCAATCACCCTAAATAACCCCTCAGTCACCCCAAATGACCCCCTCAGTCACCCCAAATGACTCCTCAGTCACCCCCAAATGACCCCCTCAGTCACTCCCAAATGACCCCCTCAGTCACCCCCAAATGACCCCCTCAGTCACCCCCAAATGACCCCCTCAGTCACCCCCAAATGACCCCCTCAGTCACCCCCAAATGACCCCCTCAGTCACCCCCAAATGACCCCCTCAGTCACCCCAAATGACCCCTCAGTCACTCCCAAATGACCCCCTCAGTCACCCCCAAATGACCCCCTCAGTCACCCCAAAATGACCCCCTCAGTCACCATGGGTTACTGAGATGAAGGACAAGAATTGGATAAAGATTTACCCAGTGATGATACATGGGCAGAATTTTACATGAATTCAAAACTGATGAACCTTTGATCAGCCATAATTACATACAGATTTTGATTGTGGTGCAGAAAAGTTGGACCATTTGTTCTGTCTTTGCCATGACCATAATAAATAATAGTCTATAGACTCACATCATATTTAGTGACTAAGATTTAGGAAAGGAATTAAATAAAGATATTGAGTTATCATCACAAACTTAACATAAATTTAAAATTTTGATCAGCTTTTTTTAAACTTCAAAAATTGTTCTGCTCCTACTTGAATACTCTTTCAAACAAAGTAGAATTTGCTACATGTCCATAGTCCTTTACATACTGGGGACCAATAGTGTACCAGTAGGTAAAATTTGCAAAACCATGTTGGCAGCAAACCATGTATCCCTCTGTACCCCTTCCCCTATCCTCCCCGCCCACTTACAGATCAAGGATGACCATTATATGTTTCATTTTCAGGACTACTACAAGATTGTAGAATACCGCAATCAAAATATCATCTTGACGCTGCCAATGGGTACAGAAATCAGTGACTTGAAGTGGATTTCAGTGTGGTGCAGGTCATTTAATGTAAGGGACTTTGGCAAGTATATTAACCCTTAAACGTCGAATCGATATGATTTTTGCCGATTTGGAGGTGCAATTTTCAATAAATAATTTTGGGACTAATACCAAAGAGATATAAAGGTAATTTGTATATCATTTGAAAGAACTTTTATTTGTTCATATTCTAATTGTTTTTGTTGGGAGTCATACTGAGATTTTCAGAGTAAACAAGGAGCCAAACATGAGTAATTTTCATATTTTCACCAAAATTTCCCAAAAATTGATAAATATTCAGGATGAACTTAAGGCGAAACGTTTTAACATTAGTTGGGGTGAAAGTCATTCATGAATATCATTTACTGCAATTCGAATCAAATTTTATCAAAACCTATCTCAAATTTGAATTTTTGGGCATTTTACACTCTTATTTACCATTTTTTTAAAACATTTTGAAACAAGATTTTCAAAAAAATTAGCTCTTGAATGGAAAATCACACCAGAATGTTTATTCCACCATGTTATAGACCTTGAAACAAATGAGCTACTATGTTGATGCATATCCTCATCAAAAATGAAAAGAAAATACCATTGCAGCATTCCGAAGATACACAACTTTGTTAAGATTTTGGCTGATGGATTGAAGACTGCCGTAAAGTCACATGATTTAATAAAAAAATTGTGTAAAAAATGTAACTGAAGATCTACATGTAGGATTTATGATAAAATAGTTTGAAAGAGGTGAACTATGAAAGAGGCAATATCAATCAAGTAAAGGTAAATCAGTACATTTTATAATTCTTTTCAGGCCTGTTGACTAGTATGTGTGTTATCCCCTATACCTGTTGCACAAAATCATGACCATACACAGCATTTCATACATTTCTACAGTATATTTTACTTATTTTACAAATAAATTGACCATTTTGGATGAGAATATACTTCTTAGAGTGAAAAAGTTGATCTGGGTCATGAAACTCCTTTTATAAGAAAATGAGTAAAAGTGAAAAGGTGATATTTGCATTTTCTCAACCATGAAACCATTCTCATATCTTATTTCATTCCTTATTTTGAGATAATTTGCATATTAATTAGTATGCAAAATATAATAAACAAGCTTATGAATATCATACAATTCATTTTCAACATTTCAAAGAGCCTACAAACAATAAAACTTTATTTTCAGATTATACCTTTCCCACAATATTGTAAAAATTGATAATAATGGGTCATGATATAGGTCAAAATGTGACATTATGAACTAATTTGCATATTCCAATGTTCCTACTTCCAAAGCATTTGTAAGTGGTATTATTGAAAAGATTTATTAAAAAATGCCACAACTGCTTACTACAAGAGAAACATAAACACAAAGTTAGGTAGTTTTGTTCACTAGGCATGCATATTAGATGAGCTAATTTGCATACATTTGTATATTCCAGTGCAAAATTATGTGGGCCATTGTGAAGATCAAAGTATTACCTTTCAATTAACCCTTACTTGTAATGATAGCAAAGGAAAGGATAATGTGGAAAAAAAGCATTATCAAAAACTTTTTCAAAATTACAGATTCTAAATGCGAGGCTCGAGCATTTAACCCTTACTCACCCAGCGTCACGTCACGGTGACCGTGACAGTTACGATCCCTTTTCCAATTTTTTTTTTTTTTAATAACCTTCCCAAAATCCTATAGAGCTGCAAATAAGTTCATTCAAACCAGGTTGAATAGATCTTTCATAATATGGTTATTTTGTTGGGGGGTTAGATTGAAATTTTTTGAGTAAAATCATTACAAAAAAGTGCATTTTTTTAAAAAAACGACGTTTTTTTTTTGAGAGACGAATGTCATCGTGAATATTTTTTCAGTTTTTTTTTTCAGGTAAAGTATAAAGATAGTTTGAATTGTTGGTTTCTACACGATTTTTACTTGTACTTGGTCAATGTTTGTCTTTCTTTGGAGAAAATATGCCAAAATTTGTGATTTGGGGCCATTTTTGACCTTTTTTGATCAAAAATCATAAAAAACAGCCCAAATATTGTATTGGAATTTTTAAAATCTCTACGGTTAGAGGAGAAATAGATCGTTCAGACGAACTTTTACAATAACAGATGCACCCCCTCTACATGCCTAAAAGGTCTCTGATGATGACGTCAATTTGCGTCTTTTTCTTCCAAAAATAGCGAAAGCACTACATTGTAATTGTGTAGTAATAAAATTAGGCTTATAGAATTCTAATGATAAATTAGCGGGGATTTTTTGCTTGTTACGATAAACAAGTAAAAGGGACACTAAAATCACATATAAAAAAAAGGATTTAGGTCCTTTCTATAATAGCTCGGATGAAACAAATGAAAGCTGAACCCCAATAATAACATTTCTGAATGGACTGAAATATATGTATTTCCTAATGGCAAAATTGTAAATTTAGGCCTACTGAAATATGTGTATTCCCAATTTCACAAAATCCAAGTTCCATTATTTCAGGGGCCGAAATCACAATTTTATGGGGGAAAGTGGAGTAAATACACATGTTGGGGGTGCCCCAGGCCCATTTAGAGGAAAATGCTTGTATATAGGCCTAGTACCGGTACATTATTTTGATGCCCCATTTTTTGGGACCATGATCCTTTTCCCCTCCCCCTGGCTATGCCACTGTTGTGGTGATTACTAGATCGATAAAACAAAAATTTTGGACCCCTGTATGTACCCCCGGGCTTCCCGGCTGTAAAAGTCTGTCCCCACGGTTACCACAAAATTGTGGGGCAGGTTAGAAACCACAATAACATGTTATGCAATAACATGATATGCGTATGCTTGAAGAGGGCGAGCCGCCCGCAACTAGAAACCACAATAACATGTTATGCGATAACATGTTGTACGTATGCTTAAAGAGGACGAGCCGCCCGCTACTCCCCAACCCAAGAGGAAGAGGGACAGACTGCTGAAGATGAGCCCAGGCCCCTCTTCCAGGCCTTCCGCTGCAGTCTCGCCACCATCACCACTTAAAGAAAATTCGACTGCAGCGGAAAAAGCTGCCTTCAAAACCAGGAAGTAAGAGCGGAACGCTCGGCTGCAGGAGATACAACGGTTGAAGGTCATCCCTGCAGGCGATAAAGACTATCATCTGTGGGAAGTACTGGTGGAGAGTGACCGGGATTGACACGAGGTCTTCGGTAACTTGTTATGGGAAGACCAAACTAAAGTAAGTTGAATGAATATAGTTGCAATTTTTTTATATTTTTTTTAATTCTATTTGCAGCAACAAGGTATAGCAGAAGACTTTACAAATTTGGACCTTTTCGGCAAACATTTCTTATGAATTCCATGTGGAATGAACAGAAGTAAGTGTCCAATAGATAATCAGCATAGTCTATCAACATAAAAGTAGCTGTGAAGCTTGTAATGGCTGAAATTGGGTCAGAAATAAAGAAAAACACTTTCGTGCATAATAAATAAGGTAAATGACCTAATTTGCATATCATTTGCATAATTTCTTATTTTATTTTTTGCAAATGATGATGTAAACATCTTGTTTTTCTGCATTCTATTAGTTTTGGACATAGAAGGGGAAAATGCACTTTTTTGGAAAATTTAGTGCCATACACTTATTAGATAGATTATTCACAGAATTGGGGGGTAATTTTTAGGTCAAAATGTACCAAATTTTTCACATTTGCGTCATTTTTTCCCTTCTGATTCCTAAAAATCCATGAATAGTATCAAATGAAAGGCCTTTCCAAGGACAATTCAGAAATTCTATCCATATTTCTTTGCTATTTAGCCACAAGGCACAAGCGTGTCATAAAGATAGAATGTTTGGAGACCTAATATGCTAATTCAATGACCTAATTTGCATATTTGAGTTTGGAAATATGCACATTTTTGAAAAGTTCAACATGTTAGCTTTCATAAAAGTCGAACTTGTTTTGGTACAAATTGAACAGAAAGTGCTGAAAAAATCCTCTTTCCAAAAATTTCAGAAATAGCTTATTCTATTTTTGGAACCTTGGGAGAGTAAGGGTTAATGGTCTATGCATGCATTGTCAGGCACTTAAGTTAATACAAAGTTTGTTGTAAATCAATCAGCTATAAAACAGCATATTTGGACATACAGTTGCTCATTGATCACTCTTTTTTAATTTTCACTTAAGGCTCTGCCCACTTATTAATATGCATGAAATCCACCACAAACATTAGACCATATCTGCAGACCATGGGATATTTGTGTACCATATAATACATTACTCCACTTTACTGTTCTTGAAATAACGTGTTTAGAAGCGCTTTTTAGCAAAAATCATGTTAAGCCCCGCCCACTATGCATATTAATGAAATTCAACATTTTTACATCGTGAACATGTACACACCAGCTAATATCATAATTACACCACATATGAAACAAAACAGACATGTGATTGTTAAAATATAAACATTTCAAAGCCTCAGTTTAATAGCATTATTTCCCTGTTTTTAGCTCAACTATTTGAAGAATAGTAGAGCTATATTACTACCCTTGGTGTTGGCGTCCAGTTAAAGATTTTGGTAAAGATTTTGCTTATGGATGGTGTGTACATTAATGTGTAACTTGGCATATGGGTAGAGGACATATATACTGTTCAAATGAGCATGATTGAAGGAAGGGAGGGAGGGGGGGGGGTTGTATGTGCATACTAATTAGCTTGTTTGCATAACATTGAATATATTTGTCTGGTTAAACAAATTTGGTTAAAGTTGTTATAACTTAAGTTATGAATGGTGTACATTCTTGTAACTTGGCATAAGGGTAGAGCACATGGGTACTGTTCAATGGAGCATGATTGATTGTTGTGTGTGTATACTTATTAGCTTATTTGCATAACAATACAAATATTTGTATCTATATCTCTTAAAATTAAACTGGATGTGGGGATTTTATTTGCACAAATGATCATATATGTGAAGAACATTGTCTACACTTAATGGTGAGGTGAAGTGTGCATATTAATTGGGTATTTGCATAACAATAGACTTTCATACAAAATGTTTAACATGAGTGCCTAACTTAAGTTATGAATGGTGTACATTCATGTAACTTGGCATATGGGTATCATGATTAGAGGGTTGTGTGTGCATACTAATCAGTTTATTTGCATAACAATGAAAATATTTGTATCTATAATATCTCTTAGATTAATGTGGATGTGGGGATTTTGTTTACACAAATGATCATATATGTTGTGAGGTGTAGTGTGCATATTAATTAAATTATTTGCATAACAATACTTTTGTATAATATATTTAACCTGAGATAATAATTGGTGCAGTGGTAGAGGGCATTTAGGTACTGTTCAGTTAAGCATGATTGGAGGGTTGTGTGTGCATACTAATTAGTGTTTTTGCATAACATTGAAAATATTTGTATCTATGATATCTCTTACATTAATGTGGATGTGAGGATTTTGTTTACACAAATGATCATATATGTTGTGAGGTGTAGTGTGCATATCAATTAGGTTATTTGCATAACAATACTTATGTATAAAACATTTATCCTGAGATAATAACTGGTACAGTCGTAGATAACATTCAGGTACTGTTCAGTTGAGCACGATTGGAGGGTTGTGTGTGCATACTAATTTGCTCATTTGCATAGCAATGTTAATATTTGTACCTGTGGTATCTCTTGAATTAAAGTGGTTATGGTGGTTTTGGTTGAACAAATGATCATACAGTATATGCTGTATAAGAGCATTATTGGCACTTAATGGTGAAGTATAGTGTGCATTTTAATTAGGTTACTTGCTTAACAATATCTTTGCTGCAAAATATTTGACCTGAGATCAAAAATATATGAGACTTGCTATACATTTCTATTTTTGTCATGATATTGACATTCCTGACATTTAAGGCAATCAAAATGTTTCTCTTGCCATTAATTAAAAAAAAAAATGAAAGTTTCCTTGCTTCTTTAAAAATTTTAATTAGGGGTTTGGGAAAAATAAACATTAAATGGAATGTGGTGTAGAAGATGACATAATATTAAAGTAGCTGAAGGAATTAGGATGAAAGTGGAATTTCGTGTGGATCAGGGAAGAATTGTATGTAGGGCAGGATGGGGTGGGATGTTGGTCTGGAGTGTTGTAATGTTGGAAAGGGTGGGTTGGCATGTGGAATGAGGGGGGTTGGCATGTGGAACAGGGTGGGTTGACATGTGGGACAGGGTGTAATGGCATGTAGTGGGGTGTAATCTAGATTTCAGTTGTGATAGCATGTGGGTAATGCGAGTGGTGGAATGGCATACAATATCTGGTTTTGAGGTGTGATTGCATATAGTGTATTGGCGTGGGATGATGTTTCAGACAGCTACATGTAGGTTGGGATGCATTATAGCAGTGAGGGGATTTGTATCATTTCCAATGTCTAGTTTATTATACTTTAAGCAATATTGTTTCGCATAATTTTGCTTTAATGTTATCGTACATTTTTCATGCTACTTGACTTTGCTTGACACATAGTTTCTTTAATTAAAAGTTGTATTTCAATCCAGGATGTAGTTTTAAGAATGTGTAGGGGTTGGGGAGGGTACAGGTTGGGAAGGGGGTTTAATGACATTTTTTCATTGACTTTATTAAGTCAGAGCCTCTCCTTTCTTTGTTGTTCAAATGATAGAACTAAAAGAGGTGTTGTAGTTATAAAGACTGCTAGCTTGAGCTTTTTTCTCCTAAAATATCTCGAAAACTCAAAGAAATTATAAAGCTTGTAATAAAATGTGAAAATTAACAAAGCAAATGAAAATGTAAGTGCAACTTTTAAAGCTCAAGTTATTTGAAATCATCTGCCCCTACTACTATATTTCTGTATATACTTTCCTCAATAAGCCCATTCTCTATACTAGCTTTGAATAGTCGAGCATACTGTCCTTTTGACAGTTCTTATTATATCTGATTATGATATGTTATGTCATATGAGCTAACATCAAAGTGTTAACTTCTTGTTATTACCTCTGTCAACGAAGTTGGACGGAGGTTATGTTTTGCCCCGTCTGCCTGTCATCAAGATATCTCAAGAACTGATCATCGGATTTGGACTAAATTTGGTTGTAGTTTTGTCACTGCTTAAGGAAGAAGTGATTCAAATTTGAGACATATGGAAACAGAGGAAGGGTGCAAATGGACGGGTGGGGACATGTTTTGCCCTGGTTGCCTGTCATCAAGATATCTCAAGAACTGATCATTGGATTTGGATTAAATTTGGTTGTGGTTTTGTCACTGCTTAAGGAAGAAGTGATTCAAATTTGAGACATATTGGAACAGGGGAAGAGTGCAAATGGGGGAAGTGGCGGGCGGGGGGACATTTTAAGGTGGGTTTGTCTGTCATCAAGATATCTCCAGAACTGATGATTAGATTTTGATTACATTTGGTGTGTAGTTTTGTTACTGTTTCATAAAGAAGTGATTAAAATTTGAAACTAATTGGATCAGGGGTAGGGCAGAAATTGAGGGGTGGAGATGTTTTAAGATGAGATCTGGACTCAAAAGAGACTTATATCAAGTGTTCTCTGGAATCAATGAAATGAAACAATTGGTTTCTACCATGGATGGAAGATGATAGAATGTGATTTCTGGCTGAATAGAACTTATACAATGATACTTCACTAAAAGAAAACTGAAAATAACGGTATGGCCTTGGAAGAAATCCAGTCAGAAGATAATCTCCAACAAGTGTTCAGACTGCAAATGTTTATTACAGATCAAAACTTGGGAATGAATCTTGGTGGGCCTAGGATTTCTGCGGCTGCGGTAAATTATTTGGGTATGGGGATCAAATGAACTCTAAAATTATTATAGGCATGTTGGAATTGCAACAGGGCTGATGTATGCACTCCAGAGAGTGCTAATATTCTAGTTGGAAATGATATCATAGGCAGGAAGTTACTTTCTGTTAGTTGCATGGATGATGCCTTGTAAAAATCCAGCCCATGCTATTCCTTGCTGCTTTTTCTTCTTCAACTAATTGGTTAATAATCAACATGCCCTGGTCCAACCCTCTCATTCAACAAATCCTCAACAAATTCCAAACTCTCTTCTCCTTAGGAGAGAATATTATCTTCTTCTGGATTCCCAGCCATGTTGGCATCCCTGGCAACGAGAAAGCTGACAGAGCTGCCAACAAAGCTCTGTCAAACATTGCCTCTCCTTTTCCACACTCAGACCTCCGTCTCTCCATCTCCAACTACATACAAAAAAAACTGGCAAAACTCCTGGATTCACGAAACCAGTAACAAACTCCACACCATCAAACCTAAAGTCGGGACCAACACTTCTCTGCACAGTCGCAACCGCAGGAAAGACATTGTTGTCATCCGCCTCTGCCACTCCTCTCTCACTCACTCCCTTCTCTTATCCAGCTCCCTTATACCTCTCTGCCCCACTAAAACACCGATCTCTCCATCAAGCAAATCTTTGCAACCTGTCCCTGGTACCAGAACTCCAGATCTCTTGTCTCCTCACTATCCTCAATCTCGGACCTTTTCTAAAACAATTCTTCCTCGAACATCATCAACTTCCTCCATAACAACAACCTCTTCCACCACATTTAACTTCTCCCTTCCCTCCCTTTCTACACCTAACCTTACTTACCTCCTTTTTTCTTTTCTTTTTCTTTCTGTTTTTCCCCCTTTTCTTCCTTCCTTTCCTCACTATCCTAAATCTTACACCATAATTTATTAACACCCTCTTGGCACATTTGACTCTGACTGTTGCGGTGCCGTTAAACATCAACAAACCAAACAACCAATTGGTTTTTGTTTTGATTATTAGTGTATTTAGATTAATAACCTTCTTAGTGAAGTTTCAGTTTCAATTTGTGATTTTGTACTCCATGCATTTATTTGAACCTTGTATGTGGATTGAATTTATATTCCAGTTTGCTTAATTAAAACTTTGCTGAATATTTGTGAGTTTCTGGGAAATTGTGCCCTCACTTTTCTGTTAGTCAGATCACTCACATGCATTAATGATGAGTAAGAGGAAGATAGACTACAGTGTCACTGCTAGTCTGGTACCAGTCTTTACAATATATAGTATTTTAAGTGTCAAACTTGAATATCCACTTGGAGGATTTAGAGGTAAAGCAAGTTAATCTTACATGAAAGAAATAATAGAAACAAAATGGTATAGAAACTTCTTCAATATCTTATTCTATGAAGATGTGTCTTATATATGTAGAAATGACTGGTGAAGGAAGTCTACCATGGAAGGCTGCCGTCCTCATCTTCGCTTTATTAACAATTTCTAATGCATTTTAAAAGAAATTGATTTAAGTTTTTTACTATTGGAATAGACATAATCCTTATGAGCTTCTGTTTTACTACATCTCCTGACATAAACAATGGTTCTAAGCGACAAATCACAGGAAAAAATATGATAGAATACAAAAAGACTTTTAGGAATCTGAGGATGTGACATATCACAACTAGTCTGATTTCAGTCGTTTCTACATAATGATACACAACTTTAAATTTGAGTATCGTCTTTAATGGAATAAGTTTATTGAATGCTAGCCCTTCCCTATTTGTTCTTCTTTTGAAGTCCTCTTTCATATACTGTATGATGGACTTGACCCCTAAACTTATCCTTTTATGAGGAGGATGAAGAATGTCTTCCCTTCTACACGTACCACTGATACTGAGCCTTTAAAATACATAGCACTTAAAGCATTAAAACCTGAATATCTGCTTAGTGGAAAAAATTGTTTGTCCACATTTGCATTAAGTGTGCAAGCTCTTTCCTTTCAGTATGCTATCATAGGGACATTAATAATATGCCCAACGTGCATCAGATAGAGACATTATATTACACTCGCACATGTTGGCAATGTAATTAGATCGTAGCTTTGCCAGGACAAGCAAATAATGATATCATATTAGGTTGACCATGCTCTGGCGAGGCGTGTGATGTGCAACCGTCGATTTTGACCAAAATCGGCGGTTGCAGTGCATACAAAACGGAAAGCGGAGGTACTCGTCATGTGTCACCATTATTTTTTAGTATCCTTCATACCAGGGTAAAATGAATATTTTCTGTTTTATACCTCACAACCATGCAGGCTCACTTTGGAACTGTTACAGTTCCAAGCAACTTTGAGGCTCCTAGCACCCTGAGATTAGGCATGTTGGGTTTCAGACCCCTGTTCATGGTGTTTCTGCTGAAGATGTGATTATTCTGAACAGCAGACAAATAAGAATTGTCAATTTGGATTACGATGGTGCCGGACCAGGTAAGTTGACCAAATATGCATTATCATTCCATGCCAAGGAAGTTGGTGAAATAGAATGTTTAGTGTTTGCCTGTCTGTCTGTCCATGTAATGTTCATTTTTTTAATGGATTTATGTAAGGAATTAGAGAGCTATATTCATCTGATGGCATGACATATTTCATCCTTCATTTGCATTCTTTAAAGTGTGAACAAGCAGAAATTTACCAAATTCCGATTACTTCTTATTCTTCATATTGGTATGGCACCACCATTCTGATTCATGATCATCTTATAAGTCTTATTCATGAATATTTTGTTTGCATTTTAAGAATCAACATGTCAATGAATTTGTAAGAGAAAACATAGGGACCTTTCCTATCTCTTATACATTTTGTATTGATACGATTGAAAACTCAAGATTGTCAATAAGCTGATTTCATGTACAAAGAGCAGGGAATGTGTTGAGAGGGGTGTTTACATTACTGTCAGTACTACGTGACGTACCTCAACTTACTTTTAATAGCCTGAATAAAAGAGATCCGAGTAAATCACCTCATACTTTCTCTACGTGTGTTCACATAATGATTTAAAGCTTTTACTGATGAATATATAAAATCTCTACCTGTCCATAAACGATCAGTATCCTCTGAATATTCAAGAAATGGAATATCATATTTTCATAAAGAAGATTCTTTGAATTTTCATTGTAATAAATGTAATACACCCTTAACAATTCCAGTCTGCTCATGTGCACAAGGACGTGTAAATTCAAGTTGCGATTAAACAAACCAAGCAGCTTGAGTGTCCAGCAAAATACGCTTTTGGTTTGCATAGTATTTGCACGTCGTTTAGAAATATGCACATTGTAAATCGCGCAAGAACAATGGAAAATTTGTTTGTTTGTCCACCATTTGAAAAGGACTTATTAAAGAAAGAAATTGGTGAAAAACCCATGTTAATATTTTGTTCCGTTTAAGAGTTATAATTGTACGTTAAAGATTACACCACAGTGTGTTGCAAATTGACCTTGCAGTTTTAACTCTGAGGTCATAATAGCAGATCTAAGATAATTGTTTATGTATTTTGTTGTGAAGTTGTAAAGCTGCAAGGTGTATGCTACTTTTGTAAAGTTCAACCAGGGAGTTGGCATTCTAATGCCAACTCCCTGGTTCAACAGTTTAAGTAGAAGGATTAAAAGTGTAGCATTAGGGATTAGAATGGCACAACATTACACTCAGTTGGAAACATGACCTTGATTGACCCGAAAGCTCTAATAAAAAATCATGTGACAGTCTGAATTCGAATGATGAATTTCCATTTATTTATTTTTGTTCTGAAGCAGGGCAATTTGCGCTAAAACCGAAAACCTCATTTTTATCTTTTGAATACATGATAAAAGATACAACTTTTAAGAATTAATTACAGTGTTTTATGTCACAATGTGGGAACTATTTTTTGCACAACAGCCTATGAAAGATTAAAAAACGTAATAAGATTGACAACCAACCGATACAGAAAAGGATGAAAATCACGAGAAAAACAACTTTCCAATTCGTGAATCAAAACCAAATGTTGTTTAAGCTATGAAAAAATAATTTCAAATTCATCTTAGGACAAATCACAAACCAAGAGCTTAAGAAAACTATTCGAGTAGACCCGCTGTCAGCTTAAATCAGACGCCATGATTATAACGCATACGCATTGAGTGTATGTCCGTAAAATGGATGTACAACAGCAATAGACGATTTATAGAGCTCCTGCCTCTCAAGAACAACTGATGCAATTGGAGGGAAATTAAATGCTCGAGGTTTACAAAATATGCCCAGATTCGATTGTATATCAAGAGAAAGTTTATTTTGTGATTTACAAGAGTAATTTTATAGCCCATTTTCGAGATGTGTACCCATCATATCAGCTTTAGCATTTGAAAAGCTAGATAACTCCCTGATTTTAAATAATTCAAGTTTAAATAGATAAGTAGGCCCCATCAAAATTTTACGGACCTAATTTACCTCATTTAATATGAGGTAACATTTATTGCAATTTGATAATTATTATTTTAAATTTTTTTTAATTCCTAGCAACCAACAATTGAGCACAATTTTCTGAAATTTAGTAGAAGAGGGCTCTGGGGCCCAAAACAGCTTTCATATTTTGCCTGGAAAATAAGTTGTTTATATCAATTTTTTTGTTTGTATTTTGTAGCAAAATTTTGACATTTTTGACCAGCACTGTTTAATGAAAATTCCCCTTGTTAATTATTTAGAACACACCAATGTGATAGGGCACCTCCCAAAATAAGATGATTTTTTTTTTTAATTATAGCTATTCTCATATACATAGCATGTAACTTGCTTCAACATGCTCTGTAATCTGTGATGTAGCCATGGGGTGAATAGGGGAGGGGTAAGGAACCCCCACTTTTCACAAGAATTCTTCAAAAATTAGGATAATCTTTGTTGTTGATATATTTTTTGCTTTTTAAAATTGTCCTCAGAATTGGGCTAAATGTGAACACTTGGTCTAGGACCCCTCACCTTATTAATGCTGGCTACGTCACCGTTTAACTGGAGTAATCAGTGGCGTAAATATTGTCTATGGGGGAAATTGTTCTGGGCCTTTGTCAAGTATTTACAATATGACATTGTATGGGCCTCGCATATTTGTACACAAACACTTTAATCACACTGGTATAGTATGGTGGTTTACCCATTAAAAGTGGTACATCATTGGTTAGAGACCCTTGAGAATAGAAGCACAAACCTAATATGCTGGCACTTTTACCACCAAGTCACTTGTGTTTTCTTACCAAGGATGTCATTAGGGTATTATGATTGGGCTCAGGGTCTTCTGATTTAGAGAGGGGGGGGGGGGTAGAGGCAACACTGGGTGGATTTAGAAGGGTGCCTGAAAGGTACGGTTGAATTTCTAACTGCCATGTTCATTTTCCAACTGGCGTCCCATTTTTGTTAGGGGGGATGCACCCCAAACCCCCTATAGCGACATCTCTGCTCCTTACCCACCATGTTGTTACACCCCTGGTAGAATGTTTAACAGACTGAAACTTTTATAATGCACCTGTGTAACTTGGAACTCCAGACTTAGTTGAATTAACATCTGTCACTCTGTCATGCATTCAAGTGCTTATTCTTATGTGGGGCAAACTGTTAGTTGGGAGGCAATAAATATTGAAGGGTGGGACATGAAGGGCACTGTCACCAAGCAATCCATGGGAGAATAAAAATCTTGACCAATAGAAAATCATGAATAGTTGCACTTAAGGGATATACATAACACCACTGAGGAGCAGTCCCCACCACGGGAGCGAGGATAACCTATCATATTAAATCATTAGTTTAGTGGTCAAGCAAGTCTATCTTATCTGAAAGAGGACTTTAAAAGAAACAAAATGGTGAAGATAGCATTGAAAAATCTTATTCCATTAAGGAGATATTCAAGTTCAATTTTGGTGTCATTTATGTAGAAACGACTGAAATCAGACTAGTTGTGACGTCACAGCCTGGGAATCCTTAAAGTCTTTATGTATTTTAAAGAAAGTTTTTTTTTTTTTTTTTCACTATTGAAATTATTTATCCTTAAACTTTATTTAGGTGGTATATTATAAATACCCTTTATAAATTCAGTTTTACTACTTTTTTGACATATCCCATGATTTTTAAGCCACAGAATCTTAGGACAACATATGATAGAATACATAAAGACTGAGCAATCTGAGGCTATGACATCACAACTAGTCTGATTTCAGTCATTTTTACACAAATGATACCAAACGTTAAACTTAAATATCTCCTTTACGGAATAAGATTTTTGGACTCTTTCTTCACCATTTTGTTTCTTGTGAAGTCCTCTTTCATATAAGATAGAATTGTTTGACTGAACTAATCCTCAAATTATAGCACTATTATGAGGAGGGAAGGGGGGGGGGGGGCACCTATAGCAAACAATCAAGCGGAAGGCCGAGGAGTGAAATGATGGGGAACAATAACTATAAGGCATGCAAGTGATCAAGAGGTCTGTGTCTCCTTGTCACTATCTGCCAATGTTGTGATACTCTTTTCATATGGATGTGCTTGAAGATAATCTGAATGATCCGAGATAATTAAGAAACTCCACAATGAGTTTTTCAGTCACTTCAAATATTCCACTTTATCATTGAGTTTTACCAAATACCATCCACTCTTGTGTGTGATGAATCGTTTTCAGGAAAGGCTGAATGTTTAATACAGGGTCTTATCTGAGGCTTTATAAGAGTGGTATTACCCAATAACACACCAAATGTGGGACCACCACCATACTACAAGCCCCAACCCAATGAGGATATCTAACGTAAGATAGGAATTTTTCATTTTTTAAGGAAAAACGTATCTTTGTAACAGACATACATCAATATTGGAATAGAAGGCAACTTCTAACACAATGGGATTTTCCTCCCTCCCTGAAAAATCTGCTACACACTTTCAATGAAATCAATGAAGCACCTTTTGTTTAAATCACATCAAATTTTAAAACTGATGATGCATTACCATTTCCCCTCTTTATTAAGCCATTTCAAGAATAAGCATTGCAAAGTAGGGCATTTCTTTTGTCTGGGCTGTCAGATTGCATAGAAAGTCTTTTCAATATTACTTTGATACTTTCCATCCTTGTCACTGACAAAAAATAAACAGTAAATTGTTGGATTGGTAAACTGTTATGCAACACATTACTTTAAGAATACAGGCCCTTCCTGCGCGTGCCTTGCAGGTCTGTTAGATCAATCATGGAGATAACAGTATCTCCACAATCAGATCTACAGTAACCTAAAACAAAAAAATCTGCAACCTTGGAAAAGGTAAGATTGAATTTTAAGCTCCAATAGTGGAGTATCCTGTATGTCTATCCTTGTTTGAGGCAGATGAGTTTACAGATAAATGATTAACTGATTAAGGGATAAATGATACACAAATACAATCATTCACATAACACTGAAGAAAAATCCAAGAAAATATTTTGTATGATAGCACAATTTATTTATCTCTTTTGGTTCAAATTTAAGTCTTGTTTTAACTTCATCATAATCCTCCATATGTGTAAGTGGTCCTTTAAATTTTGATTTAGATTACAGGAATGTCCCAATTTACATCTGAGCAAGCTTCATTTGTTTGTTTGCTTTAAAGGACTATAGGCATCACTTAAACATGGAAATAAAATTTAGTTTTAAATGGAGTATTTGAAAACTTTGAAATAAAACAACAAATACAAAGTGTTGGTGTGGATCTTCAGTGGAACTGCCCTTCATTTCCTGTGGTATTTTTTTCTTCTGAATTATAATCTTCAATAGTTTCGAAGAGAGCAGCTAACTTATTTTTCTTCTGCCATACCCCTCTATATCAAAAATCGAATAATTCACACTATAAACATTTTTCTCAAAATATCCTAATTTTCCCTAAATCTTATTTTTCTCTCAAATTATCCATAGTTGTTTTCCTCAAAATTTGAAATTTCCAAAGTATTTCCTCAAAACCTCTGACTTTTCCTTTAAAATTTCATTTTTTCTGTGTGTAGGGGAGGGCGAATTGGGAATTTTTGTATGGTTTCCCCTTCAAAAAAGTCTAGCTAAGCCACTGCCTGATTCACTGGGTAACTCTATTGTGTTTCAACAAGATTAGTGTAATCCAGTGGCTTTCTTAAAAAAAAATAAACACACACTTCACACTTCTTTAATATCAGCAATCCAACAATAAGGCAAAGAAAGCCAGTCAGGAAGTCACAACAAAAGCTTCTGTCGAGCTGAAACCAAGTAAACCTATAGGTAGCTTGCACACAGTACAGTGTTTATCTTAATTTATTGCAGCAAAATTGTAGGGCAAATTTAAAAGATTGAATTTTCTCAAATTATACCTTTTACAAAATACATATTCATATTTTTACAATGAAAATATTTAATTAATACTTTATAAACTTTTAAGCCAAAAACCTGTGCCAACACATGGAAATACATGTAAAACCCTGAAAACCTGTGTTAGAACAATGAAAGAGTTCTGTGAAAAAGCGTGTCTTAATCCCATCAAAGTTAAATACTTTCACTGGATAAAGTGGTTGGCACAAATATCTGTTTCATGTTCATATGTATTTGCTAGAACAAAATGTTTACAACAACTTTGAAAGTTTTACTTAATTTCCTTATATCATTTTATATGCATTTTTGCCTTCTCACAGTAACAATGTGGTAGAGGACATTGGGCCAATTGCGGCTTCATTTCTTCCATGGTGCAATCTTCTATGAAGTAGGGGAGGCTATTAAGTCTAATCCATTGACCCTTATTAGAAAATGCAGTGTCAGGTATCTTATTTTCTACAGCCCGTAGAGATTCGGGGGAGGGCAGGGTAGGACAGGTTATTTTCATTGTAAGATCATCCTTTGACATACAATTTCTTCACACAGTAGAGTTGAAATATTTGTTACAAATTAGAAAAACATTTACAGTAATTAATTCTGCATGCATTTGTTGGATAAGGTGACCAACATGCCAAGCTCAAGTGGGGTGCCACTTTATTGTGTGGGGATCATGACCCACAGCAAATTAATTCTGAAGTCATTTGTTGACTACAGCATGTCAAATTTGAAAACATTCGAATAATTTTTAATATATCAGTTTACTGATGGAGGATAGAGTTTTACTTTTTGGAGTGGCTCATAAACACCTACGCCGAAAGATCTGTTAACTAGATTTTCATTTCATAAACAAACTGACGTAGATTAAATTTTGGTTATATACACATGTTGGAGCCTATAATATTAGAGTCAAAAATGTTGAATACATTATGAGTTTTGGTTTTACTAAAAATCTATTACATTGGCACTGAAAGTCATGTGCACAAGTAATGGAACCAAGAAAGGGGATTTGGCAGGAGCTAGGCATGTTGCCCCCCACTTTTCTGAAAAATGATAAACGAAAAGTCCCCCTTTCAAAAATGAAAGTGCAGGCCCTCAATAACAGTCAAAGGTGCAATTACTAGTGGCATGCGCAGCTTTAAAAAAATGCAAAGAAATGCCCCTTTCAAATGAAGTGCTGCATTTATTTTGTTGATTTGGACTAACTAATTCTATCCACAGACTGCATGATATATGTCTATGACTTAAAAGGCAGCCCCTAAGAGGCTGTGCCACCCTCACCTTATAAAAGCTTCCTATGCACCCCTGGTCATGAGCTTAATTCAAAGTTTCATAATTGACTTCTCTCTCAAGATTTGTAGAGTGAATGTTTGGTTCCATTTGGTGATTATACAGTAGGAACTTATGAAAAATGTAGTGTAAACTAAATGTACAAGGCATAAAAAAGCAATAAATTAAAATAACATTAAAAATATCTGATAATTGGATGTGGTATCAAAGATTCACAAGTTTAATTGGTTTACCTTTAACATGCAGCTACACTACTAAAATTTGGCTTGCTTTTTTTATATATTGTGAACATTGATTTAAGTTTGTCATGTGGCGTGGCTAGGCACTGGCATTTGGAAGGGGGAAGGGGAGTTGGGCAGGGTTACATTTTGCAGGGAGAGATTAATGATGCAATGAACAATTACACTATATTTTGTCATTTTCTTTGGGGGAACATGGGGCAGGGCCTCTGAAACTTGGGGCTCATGTCCCCTGCCCCTCTGGCTACACCCCTGAGTTTATCATAAGACTGTTTGTAGTATAGTTGAAGTAATTTATAAACTTGTTTTCTATTGTCCTATTTTCATCCAACCCTACACTAGAAATATCAATGAAACAAGCCTACTTTTTGCATTACAAATATATGCAGAGCATGTCATGCACATACATGCAGTCATGCACATGGAGCTCCATGATACAATTTCCTACTATCAAAGTTAGCAGAGCTACACACTAGTTGTTGCCTCCACAATAAACTTTAGGAATTGGACAATCACAATGGCAGCCATTTCTGAGAAACTGAGCAAATACAAACATTCAACTACCTAGACTGTTGTTTTCATGCTGAAGTTATTAAGCTACACACTAGTTGTTGCCTCCACAATAAACTTTGGGAATTGGGCAATCACAATGGCACCTATTTCTGATAAAACTGATCAAAGCTCTTTGTTGACAAACAAATCCTAGACTGTTGTTTTCATGCTTGAGTGAATTTGGTAATTTGACTTCCAAGATTAGTGGCTGTTATTCGATTATCCTTTGTGTGTTAAATTTAAAACTTGTTTGTGTTAATTAAAAAGAACTCCATGGGAGCATAGGCTCTAGCATAGGTAGCTAGAGAATTTGGTTGGAAGGCAATGATATGTGGAGGAGGAGTGTGGGAAGGGGTGGGGAGATAAACATCCTCTTAATTATATGAATAATTTAAGGATGTTTTGTATTCTTTATTACAAAATAAGTGATAATCTTTGGAAGGGAAAGTGCATTTTTTCCCAATGGTGAGTTGTGCATATCTCCAAAGGAAAGTAATGAATAGAATTATTTTTAAAGGAAAGAAATTTTTGAATATAATTATGTTCAGTATTTTATTTCAAAAGGAAATATAAACAAATGAATGAAATCAGAAACTAGCCCTGGCTGAATGCGTATTGAATGCCGGCATGAATCCCACCTATAATCAGAGGTTTAGAATCAGGAGACAGGGGAAACTGCTCCCCTTGAGCTCCCCTCTGAGAGAAATTTGGAAATTATTATCACCCTTGAGAGAAATTTAGGATAAAAATTTCTGAGGCATTGTCAAAAGTTCATGGAAAACTGACCTCAAAAAACTAGCAGCAACTTTTGATAGAAACTTAATAACTAGTGCAATTTTTCACTTGTCAACAGGAAATATAGGGAGGGGGGGGGATTTCTCCCCTGAAAGGTAACCCTTCTTATGCCCTGTCCATATTAATCATGTAAATGATGGCACTCAGTGGCCCCCACCTTGATTTGTTCAATATCATACATCCAAATTTTGGGTTTAATTTAATACTTATTCAATAATTTCAATGAAGTATTAACATTCAGAAAGTTTAGTCAAAGGAACATATTTTATTCCAAGATATTAATAATTGTACAAGTTTGATGCATGTATTTTTACTGTACACGTGAATGGAAAATTATTGCTTAACTCTATACATTGGGTGTTAACTAGCCTTTTAGGTGTGTGAATGTACCTCATGTGCATACATGCCTTTTGATGCATTGCTAATCCCAAAACAACATAGTCTGTCTTATCACCATTATTTGGATACAATCATGCATGTTGATGCATGTTTGCAAACTGTAATGAAATCATTGTTATGGAAAACTTGAAATAAACCGCTGACAATAATTAGGAAATAACAAAGAGAATGTTTACCTGTAACCATGAAATAAGAAAGAGAAATTGCAAATACATATAGGAACGAATATGAATTTTCTTTACTGTGAGATTAGTAAAAATTAAAGTAGGATATATCAGTACAATATGCTATACTGTACATATTTGGGCAATAAACTATTAAATTTAAATGAAGATATCATAAAATCATCAATTACTTCAATTTGCTGATGACATTTTTAAATAGGCCCAATTTGGTGACGACTTTTGATGACAAATTTCCACTTTCCAATAATTACCTTTTGCCCCAGTGACATGTCTAAGGATCGGGATATTGGGTGCTTAATCATTCTCCAGAAGTGAGAAATCCTCCCCCTACCCCACCCCCAAATTTTGTCAAAGTCACAAATTAAAAAACCTACATATGAAGTGACTCATGGAGAACAGACTGACAGAGATATTGATATTATTTATTGATATCAACTAATTTATCTAAACAAAACTCTTCCAGCTTGCATTAAAAATCTTCAATTTTGGACCAAGAAACTTCAATTCTGAGCCTCAAATTTTCAGTTTTGAACTAACTCGAAAAATCCTCAATTTTTGGAATAAAATTTTCAATTCAAGGCCAAAAATCTTAACTTGAGAGCCAAAAATACTTTGGACCAAAAATATTCCATTCTGAACTAAAAGTCGACAGTCATAAACTTTTAAATGATTCAGGGTTAAGTTTTTATTTAGGGACTTCAAAGACTTCAATCTTTCAAGTTTGTTTGGAAAAAATTGTACAATTTGAGGCCAATAGTCTTAAAGTTTGGACTGCAATCCAAACTTCAGAGACCTTTAATTTTGGACCAATTTAGAAAGGTGAAATTTATAGCAGATGTATATTTTTCAGTGGGTTTAATCCCCCCCCCCCAAAAAAAAAAAAAAAAAATGATGAAAAGATAGATATGACCCTGGTTCCCCCCCTCCTCTCCCACACACACCCACAGTGTGTGTAAACACTCTGGCATGGAAAGCTAAATGTGTATAATATACTTCACGTAATGAAACTGAAGTTACATGAACATCTGCAAGCATTATGGTCATAATGACCACCATGATGAATCAAAGTTGTCTCACTTACCTAACTTGCCACTTTCAGTATTTTAACAAAGACTCATAAAAGTTATCTTTTTTGATGATATTAAATTGGTGGCAGTATTTCTTCAAGAAAAGTCCAGTGGCTAAACAAAACCCGTGTCCTGTGAAATCATGTTTTGTCAGGTGTTCATGACACAGGTTTTTTCTTGTTTCCTGTATGACACGCATTGTCCTATTGGACACAGGAAAACCTGTGAAGTGTGGTTTCCATGTTTTGTGTGTAAAAGAGTGTCACAATCACTGTTTTCTGTAGAATGAGTGAGAAAGTGTGTCAAATAGTGCAAATAGCGTAGCAAGATATAACATCCCTAAAGTATTCAGTGCTGGACATTATGTCAAGACGGCAACTGCCTTTGATAACCAGTTGTGAACTCACTGGTTGCAGACCCACCGGGATACAATACCAGAGATTATCTTGGGTTTTCATGTGTGTTCACGCATGAAATTAGAACATTTGACACAGGATTTGTAAGGGAGGAGCCTTAAGGGAACATGCCTGAAGGGAATATGTGTAAATCAATTGTTAACGTTCTTAAGAATGAATGTATGAAGGTGAGAAAACTGGCTGAAATTCGATAGCAGAAATATCTATAAAAGAGAGTAACACTCCATACGGAACCAAACTACAACCAATTTACACTCTTTTCAATCTACGAAAACAATATGACAGAATATATGAACCGTAATGACAAGATTTTTGAAGATGGCGAATTTTGATAAAATCGTTTTTGGAACAAAAAACATTTCGTTGTAATTTAAACTAGTTAACATTTCATAAACTTTCTATATCGAGGTGTTGTGCAAGGTAAATAAATATACAATGTATGATCAGACACTGCAAACTTTCTATATCAAGGCGTTGTGTATTAAAGGTAGATATACAATGTGCGATGGGACACTGCAAACTTATGTTTAAAATCAATATCATTTTTATATATTGTTTTTTGTATTATTTCTGTTATCCAAAAGTAAATTGGCACATTTTGACAAAAAAATAAGTTGTGAAAAAGTAGCAATATTAAAATTCATTAAGAGTACCACAATGTAATGTTAAGGGTCATACTATTTTGTAACTGTGCAGCCTGCATTGCATCTGCATGACATTTTCCAAAGTTGACACAGAAAATGTTTTGTTTTTGATGTCAAAGATGACTTGGCAATTTTCAAATAATATATAAGTCTGAAGTTATCTAAGTATCACCATGACTACTGCAACCAACAAACTTAGTAGGACTACAGTATATTAAACTGTTACTTTAGTTAGGACATACCAGAAAATATGGTAAATATTGTAAGGAACCTGTTTTTTCTTTCCACCCAAGATTTGCCCAGAGTTACCTCCCCTGGTTCTTTAGGTCACTTGAAGTTTATCCTTGTTTATTACAAGGCAGCGATAGTGTTATGTAATCAAGTAAGATGAGTTTCTTGTTAATGGCTATAGTGATAGAGGAGCTATAGACAATGCCAAGCACAATGCCAACCTGTGTAATGCACAATGCCAACCGGCACAATGCCAGTTTTTCTGAGATTTCCTCAGAAATGTTAAACCAAGAATAATCAGAAAATGTTAAAATTTTTCAGAGCTTGTCACAAAATGCCAAGTTTCTTAATGATATCCAATGGAAACTTAGAATTTCCTTACATAATGTTAAAGTTTTTCAATGAAACATTTAAGACAGATTGAAGATAGTTTCCTTAAAAATCCAACACAATGCCAAGATAATGCCAAAATACATTTTTTCAATATTCTTTAGACATCCCCAAGCATCTCTCTTGTAGCTGGAAATTTAAAATCCTTAAATTTCTTCAAAATATTTGGGCACCAACGGATGTATCAGGCATGATTATTAAATTCGCCTTTATTATTGTGGACATTAGCATAAAGTTGCTACAGTATATAAACTGACCAGATTTTTGAAAATTTAGTATGCTCAGTCAGGGAGTGTTTTGGGCACCAACGGATGTATCAGGCATGATTATTAAATTCGCCTTTATTATTGTGGACATTAGCATAAAGTTGCTACAGTATATAAACTGACCAGATTTTTGAAAATTTAGTATGCTCAGTCAGGAGTGTGAGAGGATGTGAATGCATATGGACATATGGAGGGATGTCATCTGGAACAGATGGGGGCCATGTGGGACATATGATAGAATATATACCATGTGGTATACAACAATGGCTATGTCAGGCATAATTATTTGACTCCGCTTTTTTTTTTAATTCAACAAGTTAATTGCATATAAGTTATATGAACTGACACTTTTATACATAGTATGCTCAATAATGGGCTGATAGCTAGGATGAGACTTCTTATGGAGCCTATGGGATGTCATGTGGGACATAGGGTGGAATGCCATGTGGACATGGGGTGGGATGCCATGTGGGACAGGGTGGAATGCCATGTGGGATATATGGTGGCCGGACATAGGTTGGGATGTCATGTGGGACATTTGATGTCATGTGGGACATGGGTGGGATGTCATGTGGGACATGGGGTGGGATGCCATGTGGGACATGGGGTGGGATGCCACGAGTAACAAAGAGTGTACATGGCATAGGTTAGGATGCCATATGTAACATAGGGTAGTAGGCTATGTGGGACATAGGGTAGGGGGACATGGGATGTGATGCCATGTGGAACATAAAGTAGGATGTCATTGCCACATTGGGAGGGACACCATGTGGAACATATGGTGGGATCAAGTTGGGATGTCATATGGAACATCAGGTAGGGAGCCACTGATGCAGGACATACAGTGGGATGCATGGGGGACATAGGGAGAGATGCCATGTGGGACATAGGGAGGGATGCCATGTGGGACATAGGGAGGTATGTCATGTGGTACGTATGGTTGGATTAATGTAGAACATACATGTAGGATGGGGTCCATGTGGGACATAGGGTGGGATGCCATATGGGTCATTGGGACAGATGTCATGTGGGACATGGTGGAATGCCATATGGGAAATATGGTAGAATTCCATATGGGACATATGATGGAAATTCCATATGGGACATATGATGGAATGCCATGTGAGACATACTGTATGGTGGAATGCCATGTGGAAGATATAGTGGAATACCATGTGGGAGGGACAAAGTATGGAATGGGATGTCATGTGGGACATGGGGTGGAATGCCACGTGGGGTGGAATGCCATATGGGTCGGGATGGGGTGGGACATGGTGTGGGATGCCATATGGATATGGTGGAATGCCATGTGGGACAAGGGATGGGATGGGATATCATGTGGGACATGGGGTGGGATGCCATGTGGAACACGGGATACCATGTGGGACTTAGTGTGATATGGGTGTCAATTTGCATGGGCAAGAGAACCATGACGGTATTTACCGTTCTAGTTTAAGAGGGACTTACTGGCCACATTTCCTAATTTGCATTTCTTTTGGGTTCTTGTTGAGATCAAGTATTGTAAATGAGATTAACAGTTGTGCATTTGTAAATGAGCTTAGCAGACACTAAATTCTATTGGTTGTAGTTGATCATGTAACACTAAGGTGTGGTTCATTAGAAATCAGTGAGTTATAGTTAAGAAGTAAGCTAAACAGTCAGTGCTTGGAGTTTAGAGCTTGAGGAGTTCAGACTGTCAGCTGTATTGACCATAACAGAAGCCTAGTCTGCCTATAAGGCTTGGTTAAGGTGGTGGGATCTCAGCTGCCAGCCTGCACAACTTCCCAGTAAGATTATTTCATTTTACACCAACTCACAGTTTTGTTTTCAGTGCTTGGGGAGTGTGCTGACCAGCCAGAAGCCTAGCCATTAGGCTTGGCTAAGGCAATAGGATCTTAGCTGCCAGTTAGCAAAACCATAAAAATCAGCCAGTTTTATTAGTTCAGTTTTAGGTCTTAGGTGCAGCGAGAGGTCTGATAGGGTAAATAATAAGAGAATGACTCTCCCATAGTTGTGGAAGAAAGCATGGGAGAGTAAGATTGTATGCACTGTTGGAGTTATTGTTGGAGTTGTTCTAAATAAACATCAGAGATATCTTCTCTCAGGGTCTGCTATTTTTTGAGCCTAGGCCGGCTCGGCTTGTTACAATATTAACAAATTTCCAGTACTTTGGAAAAAGCAAGCTAAAGGGTGTACACTGCTATACAAATTATTTTGTG
>JAIGNY010000356.1:1392500-1525000 GCA_020152595.1 Chiridota heheva | reverse complement strand
TGAATCACAAAACAGGATAGACTTCAATTAGTGCTACCACAATCACTATTTGACACAGTTTTTAAGCATCTTCGTAACAGGAATGGTCATTTTGGTGTGGATTGAACATCTCAGTAATTCAGACTCTACTTTCCAAACTTAGAAAGCAGTGTGGAAACAAATTGCAGGCAGCATAAAACATGCTTTTTGAGGAAATTCAAAAATACAAAGGCACCTCTTGTTTCAGTAGAGACATCAACACCATTTGAACTTGTCACGATGGACTATCTCACATTACAGAAATCAAGTTATCGTTATGTCCTAATATCATTAATCAAAGTTTGCAGTAGCAGTTCCTACAAGAGACCAGACAGCAAAAACGACAGTTCAAGCATTATTGAAACATTTTTTGAGGCCATATGGAGGACCCCAAAGATTACACTCAGATCAAGGGAGAAATTTTGAGTCTGAACTTTTAGCAGAATTATGCAAGTGCCATGACATCAAGAAAAGTCGAACAACACCCTACCGTCCTTAAGGTAACGGGTTATGTGAAGGTTTCAACAGGAGTTGCTGCAGTTAATTGGAACCGTGGTAGAGGAGGAGAAATGTCACTGGGCGTAGTATTCGGGAGAATTGACCGGTGCCTACAACTCCATTCAACACAAAACAATGTGACTTTCACTTTATTACTTAATGTTTGGAAGGAATCCCCGGCTTCCTATTGATATACTTATGGGTGATCAAAGACATTGTGAGAGCAGAAGCTACTGGGTGGAGGACCATAACAAGAAATTGCAATTTGCATACAAACTAGTCAAAAAGAAGATATAGAAAAGGCACACCAGAAACAGATGTATGATTCACATTTTAAGGTGAAGGAAATGCCACTTTTACCCGGTGAAAGAGTGCTGATAATTAACAATGACCACAAAGATTTAAAGAAAATTGAGAACCAGTGGAAACCTACACCATATATTGTGGTGGAGCAGCCGATACCAGATGTTTCAGTCTGTAGAATTAGAATAGAAGGAGGGGATATATGACAAAGATTGTTCATCGAAACAATATCACACCATGCATATTTCCAATGATGGAAACAGAAAATGAAAGTGCTGAACAATCATCAACACCAGCAAAAGTGGTACCACCGACTCAACAACAAATTGTACATGTTGTGCATAAGGATGAAGCTGTACAAACTCATCAGATAAGGAGAATAGATGAAAGACCTGAACACAAAACTACAAATGAGGAGCATAATTACATTATGCGAAGATCAACCAGAGTAAATAAAGGGAATCCACCTACCCGTTACGTGAACCAATGTACACAAACACAGGGGCGTAGCGACCGGGGGGTGTGGGAGGTGTCACACCCCTCCCCAACTGCCATTTTTGTCTGGCAAATGGTGACTTTGTCGGGAAATTTTCACTGATCTTCCCTAATCAGATGAACAATCAGAAATAAAAGTCATGCCAAAAAAAAAAATTGTCGGAGAAAATTGAACTTTGTCAGGAAACTTCCTTATTTATAACCTTAAAAACGAAACTTCATCAACTCATGTTCATCGCTAATCAATGCCCATTTACATTTAATTGTTCTCACTTCACAGAGAGAAAAAAAATATTTACATGATTAAACACATCAACTAACTCTTTGTCTGTACAAGACTGCAGATCTTGTTTTCAACTTTTAAATTGAATTGCAATTAAAGCTATTGTTTCAACCAGTTTTATAATATAAGAGATCAGGTAACGCCCTCGTCCCTTATAGCCATGGCAACCTGTGTCTGCTGCAAGTTGGTAGAGGATCTCCCAGGTCCCACTATTCATCAACTATGTAAATTTTGTTTATTGGAATGGTAAAATCATAAGAAATCCCTGGTATAACAATTATGAGAAAGCAAGTTTTGTCACGCTCAGGATGGAGAAAAAACTAAGTCAGAATTAAGTTACAATGTGGACTGTGTAAGTGACAAAGCAAGTTTTGTCACGGTCAGGATGGAGATAAAAGTCAGAGCTATGTTACAAGGACTGTAATCAACAATTTGATGATGACTATCGGAAAATCAATAATGTGAAATATCATAAGGATCTATTTTCAAAAGGAGTGCATATACCATTTGAAACATTTAATGTCCCAGCTAATCCGTTTGTGGCAGCCACAGCTGCAGAAAGATGTGGAAAGAGAGGGAAAGTTATGTAAATCAGTAACGATGAAGCTCATCATTTACCTGTGGGCCTACCAAGTACCAGCGGGACCCGGACTGGGGATGCTGAGGCAGAAATCCATTCTGAAGCAAGAGAGGATCCTCAGTCTGAAACTGATGTTTGGGAATGAGGTGTTGCTATTATTTAATTAGGATTTTCATTCACCAATGGCTTCCATCATCAATTGTGAATTGACTGGTACAAGATAAAATTAACAAGAGTATTTGTAGAGATAACCCATGGTTATATGAAGCAAAATATTTGTGGGTCAATAGTGATGAGAAAAACAATATAAAAAAATGTATTTTTTGTTTTTTCTTTTTCTGTAGTTCACAACATATGGTACCTAGATGAATGCTGGTGTTTCAGTCTTAAAACAAAAAGTTCTCATAAAAATGGAAACGTATAGGGGCCTTAAGGCGGGCCCTAAGGCAGGCGCCTAGACCTCACGCCATTTGGGGAAAACTATTAAAAAGTGTATTTTGCATTTTTGCTTCTTCTGTAGTTCATGCACTAGAAAAAAGGCTGTGAATAAATCACAATGAAGAATTTATGATGATAGTTTCGGGAGAAAAAAAAGGAAATAACAGAATTTAAGTGGGCTGAAGGTTATATTAGGTTGCTTTGATCAACTGTGCAAGTTGCTTTGAAATTAATATAACTAGGCCTAGGATTTTAAAGGTTGGTAAAGATTTGGAAAGGAGAAAAGAAAATGCAGAGGGGATTGTTGAATTTTAGATGTTACAGTTATATTAGGTTGCTTTGATCAACCGTGCACGTGCACTCAATGTAAAGAATTAACTCTAAATACTGATATCAAAGTTGGAAGTACAAATTCAGGGTGGTTTAGCAGAAGTGTCAGTAAATTAACTCTCAATCTACTTTTATGAATTTGGGTTCGTGTTGATGTCAAGAAATTTATCATAATGGTCATGAAAACTAGACGTTTAGTCAAAAGGAAAGGTCAATTGCCTTAACAAGTTACATTCCTAATATTATTGGGAAATTGACATTATTTCAAATCAAATTTTTCAAGAGAGAGAGGGAGATATATATATATATATATATATATATATATATATATATAGATATGATATATATATATATATATATATATATATATATATATATATATATATATATATATATATATATATATATATATATATATATATATATATATATATATATATATATATATATATATATATATATATATATATATATATATATATATATATATATATATATATATATATATATATAAATATATATATATATATATATATATATATATATATATATATATATATATATATATATATATATATATATATATATATATATATATATATATATATATATATACATATATATATATAGAGAGAGAGAAGAGAGAGAGATATATATATATAGATATATATATATATATATATATATATATATATATATATATATATATATATATATATATATATATATATATATATATATATATATATATATATATATATATATATATATATATATATATATATATATATAGAGAGAGAGAGATATATATATATATATATAGATATATATATATATATATAGAGAGATATATATATATATATAGAGAGATATATATATATAATTAAACTATTTATTTGATTGTGGTTTGTTTTTTCACAGCTGCATATTTCTGGGCAGGGCTTGGCGTACCCAACACACAAGGGTTCAGAGTTCCAGATAAGGATGGTAGGACGTAAGTACCCAGTAAGGATAGAAGATCATCTAGCAGGAAAATTTTAATGCCCTGTGTCAAATTATAAATGACTGCTCACTGAACATAATTCCAGGTGGGATTTTCCCAGCTGGAAATTGTTTTCCACCCAAATTTGTGTAAATATCTATCTGATCCCACCTCTCAGGCCCAATTTGATCCTTGCTGTCATGGTGCTGTTAAGCCCTCATCAAACAAACAAGCAAACAAACCAGAATTGTGTGGGGCCAAACACCTCAAGAATGACAAAAGTGAGTCAAGTCCTAAATGATAGCTCAACAGTTTTCAACTTGCATAAAAGTATAACAATTAACTTGACGATCCATGGAACATAACCTCAATTATTATTTCATCGCAAACAGGTGAAGAGGGGATATGTTGTCTTTACGGTCCGTCCGTCCATCTGTCTGCTTCCCATTTGTCGTAGACATCCATTGTTTATCCGACCTCCTGTATTGTTCAGAAACTGGGGAACAATACATTTTGGTCCTCAAAAAGGAATTCCAACTATCTTTATGAAAATGAATTTACATAAAGGAAAATCATACTTTCAAAGAATTTGGAAGAAATGCATTCCAGACTTAAATAGCAAGTAAAATATTTGTTCTGGGATGAAAAAAAGTTTGATAATAGAGCTGACGACTGAATGGAATTTTTAATTTAGTGTCTTGGGGATGAATAGGGGGAAAAAAACAAGTCTTTGCTTGAATAGAGACGAAACATAATAGACTTATGATAAACTCCACATTAATATCTACTCCACATTAATTGGCAATAAATTGTCATTCTGATTTGGTAGATAAATCAGCTCTATCTTGTTTATAAGAAAAAAAAAAGCTGAGCATGTTTTTAGATTTAAATTTCAGATTGTACTTTTGGGGGAGGTTGTGCTGCAATGGAGTAAGGCAAGGTTATATTGAAGGTTGGAATGATTAGTTGGTTAAGAGTATAGTTGGTAGATGAGTGAATGGCAAAAGGTGAGTTGGGTTGGAAGGGGAAATGGGGATGGAAGGTGAATGCAACATGTTGGTGATTGGAGGTGGTAGGTGAATGGAGGATAATAGATTAATGGAGGATGGCAGATAAATGGGATTGGTAGGTGAATGGGGCATGTTGGGTTGATATTCTCTAAGTAAGCGTATGGGAGGAAAGAATGTCGGGTGGAGGGTGGCATAATGATTGGTAGATGTAGGAATTGGAATGAAGGTGGGATGGCATGGGGGACAGGATGGGATGAAATATAGGACAGGGTGGGATGGCGTGTGGGTCAGGATGGCATGTGGGTCAGGATGGCATGTGGGTCAGGATGGCATGTGGGTCAGGATGGCATGTGGGTCAGGATGGCATGTGGGACAGGGTGGTACATGGGACAGGGTGCCAAGGCATGTGGGACAGGGTGCCAAGGCATGTGGGACAGGGTGCCAAGGCATGTGGGACAGGGTGCCATGGCATGTGGGACAGGGTGCCATGGCATGTGGGACAGGGTGTCATGGCATGTAGGACTGGGTGGGATGGCATGTGGACAGGGTGCCATGGAATGCGGACAGGGTGGGATGGCATGTGGTAGGAGGTGGGACAGAGGCTGGAAAATATGTAAAAACATAAGCAAGGGATTTATATCGTTTGCGATGTCTGGTTTTCTTATTCGAACAATTTTTATGAAAAACACCACACTGTAATATTCAAGTTGGAATAAAGTAAAAAGAAGGGAAAAAACATTCGAAAAGTGAGGGAGCTGAGTTTCCCTATAGGTATGTTCCTGCAATAATTCAATCCCTAATATCATGAGGGGACCAAAATAAAACAGATTGAATGCTTTTGCATTTGATTGAAGAAATTTTGAAGAACAATCAAAAACATCCAATTTTGGACAAATAGGGAGTGAATTTTTTTGTAAGATGTATTTGCAGGGAGTTTATAGTCCCCAAAAGCAAAATGTAAGACATGCACCTAAATTACAATCTTTTTATTTTGCAGAGATCGAAAGTTACCAAGGTTTAGTGGCGACACCATGACTATTACTCTACAGGAGGGCAAGACAGTTGCAGACATTGATTACATAGGTCTGTGGTGTGAGCTAGCCACACAAGATTTTGGTCATGTTCTGATACCTGATAACCCAAACGTTCCACCATACATAATTGGAAGTGATTCCTCATCTGTGAGCATCTTCATTTTATTACAGATTTAAATGTTTGTTCACTGAAATATGATTCAACTCATGAAGATGATTCAACTCATGAAGATGATTCAACTCATGAAGATGATTCAACTCATGAAGATGATTCAACTCATGAAAATGATTCAACTCATGAAGATGATTCAACTCATGAAGATGATTCAACTCATGAAGATGATTCAACTCATGAAGATGATTTGACTCATGAAGATGATTCAACTCATGAAGATGATTCAACTCATGAAGATGATTTGACTCATGAAGATGATTCAACTCATGAAGATGATTTGACTCATGAAGATGATTCAGCTCATGAAGATGATTCAACTCATGAAGATGATTCAACTCATGAAGATGATTCAACTCATGAGAATGATTTGACTCATGAGGATGATTTAACTCATGAAGATGATTCAACTCATGAAGATGATTTGACTCATGAAGATGATTCAACTCATGAAGATGATTCAACTCATAAAGATGATTCAACTGATGAAGATGATTCAACTCATGAAGATGATTCAGCTCATGAAGATGATTCAACTCATAAAGATGATTCAACTCATGAAGATGATTCAACTCAAAAGATGATTCAACTCATGAAGATGATTCAACTCATGAAGATGATTCAACTCATGAAGATGATTCAACTCATGAAGATGATTTGACTCATGAAGATGATTCAACTCATGAAGATAAATCGACTCATGAATTAGTTATTAGAATGTCACATTTAAAAAAAATTAAAAACAGTTTTATATTTGGTTCTAAATGTTAAAGGAGAAATTATTTATGACGAGAAATAATTTAACCAAAGTCTTTTGGGGGAATTTTTCAGATATTCACTTTCTTGACCACTGATGAATTTCATTAAGAAATGTGTATCCACTTGGCACCTTTCCTCTTCCACTCCTATTCAAGGTTGGTATACAATTTGCAAGAAAAGGTTTGATAATATATCTGCAACATTGAAGAGGGATATAAGCGGAGGGACAAAAGTACTTTTGTCTGGGATTATGGATGATTTGAGAGTCGATGTTACTTTATGATTAGCTGCTGATTATATTACATAGATGGCATTCATGGCATTCATACTTCATACATAGAGTGGGACTAAAAGATATTTCAATTAATGATATTTTTTATGAAGATGGGGCACTTGAGTTAACATTATGATTGTATAAATTTTTCATGCAAGTTTGGTGCTTGTAAGATTTGTATCTAGTTGTCGTGGAGTATATTATTATTTTGATTCAGGAAGACCCCTGCAGTCATAGCATCAACTGTAGGTCCCAGGTTCAGTCCTCGTTGTGTCTTCATTTACCAGTGCCTCCTGATTGGTTTATCAAACATCTCTATATAATCATAGCTGTTGAGAAATGGATGTAAAATACCTACCAACTTTAATTTAGTTGCTGGCTGTAATTCAGACAAGAGTTCCTGATGGAAGTCATACCTCCTATGAATCCTGGTTGGTTTCTTCCTTTTCCCTTTCTTTGTGTTTTTATTTCCGTCTTTCCTGTAATTGTTCATAAAACATCTATTCATAAGTTTAGATGTAAAGCCATCAATTTGTAACATATTTTATTGCAGGCTTATGAGAACTGCGAAGTTCTGGTTGACGATGAATTTCAAGTTGCTTGGACAGTTGACCGAGAGTTGAACAAAATTGAGATTCAGCTAAGAGGGAAAGTAAGTTTGAATGGCTACATGGCATTTGGAATCAGTGGCTCAGACTCGCAGACAACAATGGTGGGATCAGATGTGGCAGTTGTTTGGATTGATCCAGAAACATTAAAAGGAAACGCTGTGGATTACAATCTTGGCGATTACTCACAGGTGAGCTTCTGATTGGTGTATATTAATCGTAAGTTTGTAAAAAAAAAAAGATGAGATGGGGAGAGGAATAGGGAAGGGGGGGGGGGTGCTTTTATCAACAGGTATACAGGGATCTATTATCAGAGAGGGCCCCACATTTACCTCTAGATATTGGTACGCTCTTTTGTAGGTATGAGTAAAGCAATGGTTCCATGATTACAAGATTTGACCATCATCCCTTTTTTACTGCTTGGGCTCCGCCGGATTTCACATGCAAATGCTTTTTTTCTTGTTCATTATGAAGTTTATATTGACCAATGTGCCTTTGGACCAGTGGGCGGACACCAAACTCACACTAACTTTACTCAGTACAGCTTGTACAATAAATTAGCAATGATGTACAGCAAGGTCCACGATACTTGTAAAAACCGATATCACCTTAAATGAAGTTAAAACCATGAACAAATTGGATGGATAAAAAAAATTCCACATTTAAATGGCAAAGTATCTCCCAAATTTAAATTCTGAGCCATCAAAGAAAGTTTTTTTTCTCACTCCAAATTGGCATCCGGAAAGCACATTTTGTCTTAATATTGTGCAATACTTGTCTATGGGCCAGGGTTGGTAAATGGTTGGTATATTGGAATTTTCTTGTCTTGATTACAGTTTGGCTTCAGTTAGCGTTATTTGGCTTTTTCCAACTGATATGGCTATTTCTGCTTAAGATGATCTAGCTAACAACCCTGCTATGGGCGAGGGCTGGTTCTGCAACTCATATTCTCGGGAGGTTTATTTTTACTTTCTTTACTAACCAACCCCTTTTCTTTGTCAAAAGGAAAAGTTAACACTTGAAATATGAAACTCAGTTGTGAATTTGCAACCTTAGTTCCTTGGCTGACACGATTCTTAGACAAAAGTGAATGCATACATTTTTGAATATTTTCTGTTACGATAGTACTAAAAAATTCATGCATATTTCAAGACAATTGGGCCTGGATATTGTACCATATAAGCATATTCGCGAAACGACAAGTACACCATAACTACGCCACTTGTTTATTGAAAGTTTGAGGTGTTACCCCGGGCTGTACTGGGAAAATCTAGCTCTCAAATACATACAGTATCTTTGCAAGTATCGACACTACTTGACGGTATTTCGGTATTTTTTCATTTGGTGGTATCTAAAAGTTGATGAAGAGGGGATATAGCATCTTTACCGTCGGTCTGTCCATCCGTTCGTCCATCCATTTGTCCATCCCTTCATTCGTCCGTCCATTCGTCCATCCGTCTATCCACATCTATTGTTTGTCTGGCCTCTTGCATTGTTCAGCTACCAGGGAACAAAAGATTTCTGCCCTAGGAAATGAATTCCAACTATTTTTATGAAAAGAAATATATATTAAGGAGAACAAATGCATTCCAGACTTGAATGGGGGATGGTAGGTGAATGGGGAAAGATACGGTCAATGGGGCGTGTTGGGGAATAGAGGATGGCAGGTGAATGGAAGATTGTAGATGAACAAGGGGGAAGACAGGTGAAGAGGATGGTGGGTGAATGGGGCATGTTGACTTGATAGAAGTGAGGGAATGGGAGTGAGAGGAAAGAATGTTGGGTGGAAGATGATAGAATGATTGGTTGATGTAGGAATTAGGATGAAGGTGGGATGGCATGTTGGATTGGATGGAATGGCCTGTAGAACAGGGTGGGGTGGTACATGGAAGGATGGCATGTGGGAAAGGGCAGGATGGTACAGGAAGGGATGTGATGTGGGATAAGGTGGCGCAGCATATGGGACATGGAGGTATAGCATGATTTATGGGACAGGGTGGCATGGTATATGGGACAGGGTGGTAAGGCATATGGTGGGATGTCATTTTGATTGCAGGTGTGATGGCATATGGGTCATGTGGTGGAATGGTATCTGGATTTCATGTATGATTTCCTGTAGGGAGGGAAGTAGCATGGTATGGCATGTGGAACAGAGGGTGAGATGGCAGGTGTGACAGAGGCTGGAAAGTATGTTATTAGCGGTGAGGGGATGTGTAACGTTTATCGATGTCTGGTTGTAGATGTATACAGATGATGCTGATCATGACTTTCTGTTAGTCGTAAAGTGTAAAATAGCTTTTTGCTGCAATTTTATTAAGTGAACCCATCCTAAAACCTTAAAATTTTGACCTTGAAAATTGTTATGAAGTCTTGAAGAAACCTGGAATTTTATGATACAAAAGAAGTGAGAACCTGCTAAATGAAAATACAAAACACAATTGTTCTTAAAATTCCTTAAAAGAGTACTGAGCTGGTGGAAACTTGGCCAGTTGAAAATATTATTTCTTTGTGTATTTGATTAATTGTACTCTCTCAGAATATAATATAATGAATATTCATTGTTTTTCTCTCTAATAGTGTGAAACTAACAATGGGAATGGAGCCTGTCCAGACACGTTTGTTGCCGGTCTTGATGATGACATCACTCTAATAGGAACATTGCTGTCAGATGGTGTTACCATGATTACGTATGAGAGAGACTTGAATGCATGTAAGTTTTTTCGCATGCTCACCTATGTAATGGCAATTTTGTCCGTCCAGCTATCCGTTTGGCCGTCAACAGTTTGGCCTGAGATTTCCTCAGAAATGTTCAAGCTTTTTGAGAATTCCTCAGAAAATGTAGTTTCTTCAGAATTCCTTAAAAAAAGTTTTAAGTTTCTTCAGATATCCTCATGGAAGGCTGGAATTTCCTTACTAATTTTTTTTTTCTTCTCAGAGACTCTTAAGACAGGTTGAAGACTAGTTTCCTTAAAAAGTCTACAAAACATTTGATATTTCCTTCGAAGATAACTGTAAGATGATATAATTTCCCAAAATTCTTCAGAGATCATCAAGTGTCTCTCATAACGCTGGAGGATTTAAAACTTTTAAACTTCTTCAAAAGATTGGAATGGCTGTATCAGGCATGATTGTTAAACTCTGCCTTTATCATTGTGTTCATTTGCATAAAGTTGCTACAGTATTTAAACTGACAAGACTTTTTAATGCTCAGTCAGGAAGTGTGACAAGCTGTGACTGCATATGGACATAGAGAAGGATGCCATGTGGGACATGGATGGGGGCCATGCCAGACATAGCATTGAATATATACCATGTGGTATGCACCAAGGGCTATATCAGGCATAATTATTTGACTCTGCCTTTATTTTCTTATTTAACAGGTTATTTGCATATAAGTTGGACTGGCAGACTTTCATACATAGTGTGTTCAATCAGAGACTGATAGCTAAGACAAGACTTCTTATGGAGCCTATGGGATGTCATGTGGGACATGGGGTGGGATGCCATGCGGGACATGGGGTGGGATGCCATGTGGGACATGGGGTGGGATGCCATGTGGAACAGGGTGGGATGTCATGTGGGATATATTGTGCAATGCCATGAGGGACATAAGGTGGAATGCTATGGGATGGGATGTCATGTGGGACATGGGGTGGGATGCCACAAGTAACACAGAGTGACATAGGTTGGGATGCCATATGTGTGACATAGTGTAGGAGGCTATGTGGGACATATGGTAGAAGGCCATGGGGACATGGGATGTGATAAAATGTGGGACATCAAGTAGGATGTCATTGGGACATTTGAAGGGAAACAATGTGGAACATTTGGAGGGATACCATGTGGAACATATGGTGGGATCCAATGTGGGACAAAAGATGGGAAGCCACTGATGCAGGACATAAGGTGTGATGCAATGGGGGACATAGGGAGGGATGCCATGTGGGACATGGAGGGATACCATGTGGGACACGGAGGGATACCATGTGGGACATAGGAAGGGATGCATGTGGGACATAGGAAGGGATGTCATGTGGGACCTAGTGTAAGCCAACTTATGTGACTTAATATAAGGAAAGGGCAACTTTAAGTATATAAGACCTGATAGGCAGTTTGAAGACTTATTACCAGGCTGGGTAACCAATAAATACAAGTACTATGAAACAGTAGGCAAAGACTGAAATTAGGCTCTCATTAATTTGTTGTCAAGAACTTCGCTCATGAATGGACATACATGTAATACACCATCATTATAAAAGCTTACAATAATGAACTATGGGGATCCCTAATGGGATATATGTATGCTTGGGTCCTCATATGGAGATGTGACAAATTGTAATTTCCATAGATATGAAGAAAAATTGGAACTTACTCATATGGGGCTAGAATATTCCTTAAGTATTCCTTGTTATATCCTTAATTATTCCTGGTGATAGTCGTGGATCCAAACAAAATTACAGAAATATCAATTATGCTGTACCAAACAATATTAAATCATTTAATTGATACTAATTTCATATATGCTTAGAGTCTAAAGTTTACTAATATGTTTTATATTCCAGGCTGCACTTGGTCCATAGCTTGAAAATACTCAGTTTGTGTGCTGGGTAAAGACGCTAAGTTTAATAGATGACACCAGCTTTAACAAATTAGGTCCATGTATAAATGTTCCAAAGTTCTGTGGTACAATAAATTGCTGTACATACATGTATATGATTCAGGTATCACTTTAATCAAAAATATTCCAGTGTAGATGCATCAAAAGTTAAATGTTCTTACAGCAAAAGATAATTATCAGTTCTATATCCGGATGTATGAAATATGATTTCCGTAAAATGTTAATTTATGTAGGCTGAGGACTGAGAGGAGATGTATATAAAACATTCAGTACAAGCAAACTTGGTCTTCCTCAAAAATAGCAAGGTTCAAAGTCACAGATATACTTGTTGATTAATATCTTATAAGATGCAAAAGTATATCCTCTTAGCCGAGTGGCAAATCTCCTCTGACTTTAGTGCAGTTTAAAACCATGTGCTCAGATCTCCTCATAATCAAAACAAAGAAATATTGTGCCACATTAAAATGATGATGCAAGCGTAATTGTTCTTGACCAATGGAAAGCTGTACCACAGTAGAGTAATGATAATTGGTCACTGGGTCATGAATATTCGCTCCCATATCTCTGATACAGTAATGAGCTAGCACTGGATGTTGCCACACATGTTGGTCCAAGGTGTCTTCAAGGTGAAATGGGAGATCAAAAATGTCTTAATGCCTTATTATCACAGTCATTTATTTAAAACATAGCATTTCCTGATGTAAAGATGCAAAGAAGAATTGGCTTTTACAACACATGTAATTTATAGACTAGCACTTGATAACAGACTTACTGATAAATTATCTCTTCTAATTTACCATTCATTTCAAAGGTGGGAAAATAAATGCAAGAACAAAGAACATTGATATTGTAAAAAATACATGAGATATGTCGGCAGCTTTTGAAGTAAGTGAAATAACCACACATGGTACAGCATAAACATTTGACGGTTTAGGAATAATCATAACAAGTTATCTTGATAACCTTAGAGTGATATAAGGGTGGTCACTTCACCTATTTACAATAGAAAGAGATGCCATGTGGGACATATGGTTGCATTAATGTGGGACATAATATGGAATCCATGTGGGAAATGGGGTGTGATGCGTGGGACATGGTGGAATGCCATGGCTCCCTGTATGTTACAGACCTACTTTCAAAATACTGCTCTTTGCTTATAAATCTCTAAAGCTATGGTGGAATGCCATGTGTGACATATGGGATGGGATGTCATGTGGGACATGGGGTGGGATGCTATTTGGCATTTGGGACATGGGATGGGATGTCATGTGGGACATAGGGTGGGATGCCCTGGGGTCATAGGATGGGATGCCATGTGGGACATATGGTGGAATGCCATGTGGAACTTATGGTGGGATGTCATGTGGATTATGGTGGAATACCATGTAGGAGATATGGTGGAATGCCATGTGGCGCATGGGATGGGATGTCATGTAGGACATGGGATGAAATGCCATGTGGGACATGGGATGCCATGTGGGACGTTGTTTGAGATGCCATTTTTGGTTAGCATGCGAAGCTTAATGTGAACCTATGTAATGGCGATTTTGGCCGTCCGGCCGTCCACAGTTTTTACTGAGTTTTTTTGAGAATTCCATAGAAAATGTTAAAGTTTTGTCAGAGTTCCTCAGAAAAAAGTTAAAAGGTCCTTTAGATATCCTTATATTTTTCTTACAAAATGTTAGGGTTTTTCACAGACACTTAAGACAGATTGAAGACTAGTTTCCTTAAAAAGTCGACAAAATATTTGATATTTCCTTTGAAGATAACTGTAAAATGATATGATTTTTCAATATCTTCAGAGATCCTCAAGCATCTCTCTCATAGCACTGGAGATTTAAAATCCTTCAAAATATTTGTGCACCAACTGTTGTATCAGGCATGATTATTAAACTCAACCTTTATTATTGTGGTCATTTGCATAAAGTTGCTACAGTATATGAACTGACCAGACTTTTATTTAGTATGCTCAGTCAGGGATTGTGACAGGATGTGACTGCATATGGACATAGGGAGGGATGCCATGTGAGACATGGATGGGGCCATGCGGGACATATGATATAATATATACCTTGTGGTATACACCAAGGGCTATATCTGGCATAATTATTTGACTCCACCTTTTTTTCTTATTCAACAACTCATTTGCATATAAGTTATTATATGAACTGATGCTTTCATACATAGTATGCTCAATCAGGGACTGTGGTTGCTAGGATGAGACTTCTTATGGAGCCTATGGGATGTCATGTGCGACATGGGGTGGGATGTCATGTGCGACATGGGGTGGGATGTCATGTGGGATATGGGGTGGGATGTCATGTGGGACATGGGGTGGGATGTCATGTGGGACATGGGGTGGGATGCCATGTGAAACAGGGTGGGATGCCATGTAGGATATATGGTGGAATGCCATGCGGAACATAGGGTAGAATCCCATGGGATGGGATGTCATGTGGGACATGGGATGTCATGCGGGACATGGGGTGGGATGCCATGTGGGACATGGGGTGGGATGCCATGTGGGACATGAGGTGGGATGCCACGAGTAACACATAGTGTGACATAGGTTGGGATGCCATGTGTGACATAGGGTAGGAGGCTATGTGGGACATAGAATAGGAGGCCATAGCTACATGGGATGTGATGCCAAATCAGACATAAAGTAGGATGTCATTGGGACATTGTTTGGTATGCCATGTGGAACATATAATAATAATACTAATAATAATAATAATGATACTTTCAATAGCAATACTTTTAAAAATAAACAACCCCAAAGCACTTTGGACACAAATGTTTAAGCTATTAGGCAAAACTGAAGAGAAGATACTTCCTACAGCAGCAAATGATGAAATATTAGCAGAATCTTTCAACCAATACTTTTTAAGCAAAATTGAAAACATAAGGAAAGCACTCATCTCTGACGATAGTTGCCCTCAACTTGACCAAAGATCTGACCAAATGAGGTCATCATTCAGTGATGAACACCTAACTGAGTTTGAACCAATGTCTGAACCACAAGTACTGAAACTGATAATGGATTCAAAGCCTACAACATGTGAGTTGGATCCTATTCCAACTAAATTGTTGTTACAGTTTTGTGATGTTCTCCTGCCTGTCATCACAAAAATGATAAATATCAGCCCGGACACAGGAATTGTACCTAAAGTATTCAAGAATGCGGTGGTGAAACCTCAAATTAAAAAGCAGAACTTGGACAAAAATCAACTCATAAACTACTGTCCAGTGTCAAATCTCCCATTTCTCTCAAAGATGTTGGAAAAGGCAGTAAACAAGCAACTGGTAAATCATATTAATAGCCACAATCTTTCGCCAAAATTCCAATCTGCCTATAAGAGTGCACATAGTACTGAAACCGCTTTGGTGCGTGTTGTGAACGACTTGCAAATGGCGGTAGATGATGGAAAAGTTGGAATCTTGGTACTCCCCGACCTCTCTGCTCCTTTCGACACGATCGATCACGAACTTCTGAAACAACGTCCAGCTCATGAATACGGGTTCAGTAACAAAATACTTTCTTGGCTTTCATCGTATATATCAGTCAGACACCAGTGTGTTATCATCAATGTGTCACAGTCTAATCCAAATAATCTAACATGTGGTGTACCACAAGGATCTGTTTTAGGTCCTCTGTTATTCACCTTATATACAAAGCCACTTGATAGACTTATTAACAGTCATGACGTTCTTCATCACCTCTATGCCGATGATACACAGCTGATAGATAGTTTTCACCCAGCAGAAAGTGGAATGGTGGCACTTAGCAAACTTGAACTATGTACAACAAGCATAAAGTCTTGGATAATGAACAACATGCTCAAACTTAATGAGTGCAAGACAGAAGCTATGCTTGTAGGACCAAAGTCCAGACTGCTCAACACAGACATCAGTCATATCTCGGTTTGTCGCACCTCAATCCCATTCTCTAAATCAGTGAAAAATCTGGGTGTTTTTCTTCAACCGGAACTGACCATGGAAAAGCATATCACAGAGCTTTGCAGAATCTGCAACTACCACTTGCACAATATTGGCAGCATCAGACACCTGACTCAAGAGACGGCTTCAGCATTGGCAAGGTCATTAATCCTGTCACGTCTTGATTATTGCAACAGTCTGCTTGTAGGTGCGTCACATGAGAACATCAAACGATTGCAGAGGATACAAAACAAAGCTGCACGTATTGTCACTAAAACATCAAAACGTGACAGTATTACAGCCACGTTAAAGCTTTTGCACTGGCTACCAGTAGAAGCTAGAATCGAGTATAAAATATTGTGTTTAGCCTACCAGTGTATAGACGGATCAGCACCAGAATACCTCTGTGAGCTTCTGTCCATCTATCAGCCAAAAAGGTGTCTCAGGTCTAGTGACAAGCAATTGCTGGATATACCAAAGTGGAGACTAAAATCTTTTGCTTACAGGTCTTTCACAGTGGCAGCCGCCAGAAAATGGAATGATATTCCAAAATCCATGAAAGACATTAAATTTTTGAATACGTTTAAATCTCAGCCTCAAAACATATTTGTTTAAGAAGTATTATTGATTTTTATTACAATTTAATTTAATCGTTTATTTTTATTAACCTATCATTTTTATTGTATAAGTGCTTTGAGCATACTCCACAGTGGATTAAGCGCTATATAAATGTTCCTATTATTATTATTATTATTATTATAAAGTAGGATGTCATTGGGACATTGTTTGGTATGCCATGTGGAACATATGGTGGTATCCAATGTGGGACATCAGGTGGGAAGCCACTGATGCAGGACATACGGTGGGATGCCATGGGGGACATAGGGAGAGATGCCATGTGGGACACAGGGAGGGATGCCATGTGTGACACAGGGAGGGATGCCATGTGGGACACAGGGAGGGATGCCACGTGGGACATAGGGAGGGATGTCATGTGGTACATATGGTTGGATTCATGTGGGACATACATGTAGGATGGGATGCATGTGGGACATAGGGTGGGATGCAATGTTGGTCATATGGTGGGATGTCATGTGGGACATATGGTGGAATGCCATGTGGGACATATGGTGGAATGCCATTTGAGATGTGCTGTATGGTGGAATGACGTGTGGGAGATATGGTGGAATGCCATATTGGACAAGGCATGGGATGGGATGTCATGTGGGACATAGGGTAAGTCATAGGAAGGGATACCATATGGGACATATCGTGGAATGCCACATGGGACAAGGGATGGGATGAGATGTCATGTGGGACATGGAGTAGGGATGCCATGTAGGAGATATGGTGAAATACCATGTCGGACAAGAGATTGGACGGAATGTCATGTGGGACATGGGGTGGGATGCCATGTGGGACATGGGATGCCATGTGGACTTAGTGTGAGATGCTATTGATATAATTGGGCGGGTCATATGATATGGGTGTCAATTTGCATGGGCATGCAAACCATGATGGTATTTACTGTTCTACTTACATCTTGAGATCGACCAGTTTTTGGGTAGCCAAAACTTTGCTTCTTCAGTTAAATCTTTTTTTTCATACTCATTCTATTGTAGACCAAGATTCATATCAATTAATAGATTAGTTCAGAGGTCATCTTATATATGAAAGAGAGACTTTAAAAAAAATTAAATGGTGAAGAAAACATTCAAAAATCTTATTCCTTTGAGGAGATTATTTAAGTTTGGTATCATTTGTGTAGAAACGACAGAAATCAGACTAGTTGTGATATCACATCCTCAGATCCTCCAAAACTTATGTATTCTATCATATTATGTCCTTTGGTGTTGTGGCTTAAAAATCAGAATCTAGTGAGGGTAATTATAATTTGATAAATAAATCAAATAGTACAAATTAAAAGTAAAATCAATTTCTGTGAAATACATTAACAATTGGTAAGAATGGGGATGAGGGAGCCAACCTTCCATAGTAGACTTACTACACCAGAACTTTCTACATATAGACAGCTTTAAACTTGAAGATCTCCTTAAATTAATAAGATATTAAAGTAGTTTCTTTACTGTGTTGTTTCATATAAGATAAACTTGCTTGACCACTGACATAATCCTTTAAGAGTCATTTAAAGCTATCGATCTGAAGAGAAACAGAAGTATTTCTGGTCCTAGTCCTGTAACCAACATGGGGTACTTACATCTTTAGGGAAGAGGGACATTAGAGATGTGTTGCTAGAATTGTAATGCATTAAGAATTTTTGGCCCTTAGACCCCTCCAACCCGACACCCCCGATTTTTTCAAAATCAGGGGTAATCCACACCATTCAACCCGAGAGACTCTTCACAGTTCATTGACTAGCATCCAGCTATTGTTACACCATACACAACACAGAGGTAATCTATACTTCTAAACTGACAACATCTTCATAGTCTATTCACAGTTCACGTGTTAGCAGCCAGCTACTGTTACACTGTACACAATAGGTCATTTATCTGGGGCTCATGCCACATAACTACTGTTCAGTGATGTAAATCAGATTAGTCCTTGGCAGAGCCTAAATAAAAATATACATTATATGCTTGGGAGGACTTTGTGCAAAACCCATGATTGATTGATGGACCATTCCTTGTAAGGATGGTGATTTCATCACGGAGGGAAGGGGGGGCTCTCTTCCTCTCAATTGGTATCAACTGATGGCCTTCCACAACAAAGAATTAAGATCATTAAGAACTTGAAAATATATAATCTAGCACCCCACCCCTCCCCCCCCTTTCCTGTTTTTAACAAGAATTAAATGAAAACACAAGAGAAAATTGCAGCCTTCTAAGTTGTAGTTGTAAAGGTACAAGATTGAGGTGAGGGGAGGGGGGGGGGGAGCGGGGACTGCTTTTTCATCTCTGAAAAAAGTTGGTAGTTTATGCAAAATAGAAAGGTCACCACTGTTATATTCCAGTACCTGCCAATTCCCATACCAAACTATCATGTAAATCTGTCATAAGTTTCATAGGAAGGAAAATATCATATTTGGCAAATGGAGACACCCCTACCACAACCTCTCGCCACGCCCAAGAAAATTTCGGGCCTGCATGCCAATGCTTTGAATGCCCTCTTGAAACATAAGATACCCGACCATTGGAAATGTATTTGTTTCAAGCTTGAGGATACCTCAATGAGGTTGTGGAGGGTATGTGACACACGAAGTATCTGTGAAATAATGTGTATGGTATTTTACAATATTTATGTTATTTTTTAATTTTTTTAAGGAGAAAATACAACATTCCCATATTTTTTCAATTGTAGATAAATCTGGTGATAAAGTTTATCCCTTGGATAGATCAGTGTATATCTCATGGGCATTGGGATCAATAAACCCAAATGGTCAGGTGGCCAAGCACACGACAAGAACACCAGGTATGTAGAGTTGGCCCTCTTTTGAACATTTTTTTCCTTTTAATTTTCTAGAATGCAGATTTCTTTGTGAAATGACAGACATTCATGCCAGACTGTAAGAGGCAGGGGCAAAATATTAGGCGAGGGCAACAAATGAACATTTCACTATACATATAATTAAAGCATGTTTTTATTCATTATTACAAAAAACTGATTAGTAAAGGGTTAAATCATAGCACGCTACGTTTTCAGCACAGGATAATGTTTAAAAAAGCTGGGCAGAGATTAAGCTATACACGGGGGCGCAGCCCAAGTGCATCCAGCGTCATCTCTGCCCAGCTTGTATGCATTATCCTGTTCTTATATATATATATATATATATTTACTTCAAGTTATACCTTACCTTCCATGCTATAAATATATGCAATCTGGTCACATGACCTGATTCTAACGCACTTCTAACCGACCCTAAAAACGTAGTAACCAGCCAAGCCCTGACCTCCATAATACCTCTACTATCCCTCACTCTTTTTCAGCGCGTTGTTTGCTACAACATCACTGAAACTGGTCATTTTTATTTTATTTTATTTACCCTTTTTCTAACTCTTTTCTCCTTTGCAGCTTCTACCTGGAGGGTTTTTACGCTCCAGTTCACCTGTTCAAGTCTTTCGAGGTAAGACGAGGTAGCCATGGGTCCGAGATTTCTTCGGTCCGACCTACACGACTTTACCCGTGTAGCCTACACTTAGGGTAGCGGGTTTTTGTCTCCATTCGTACAAAGCGAGTGGCTAGTTCGAGAGCGTCCTACTCTCGTGGCGGGTGTTTTAGGTCCTAGAGCACCAGGTGTGCCTGTCTAGGGGACCTCTTGCTCAAGGGTTTAAGTGTTTTTCACCCTCGGCCCCGCCCTTCCACGAGGAGAGCCTAGCATTATACTTTGCCTTGTATTAGCACGTTACGATATCTCAGTACAGGTTCTCATATGCATTAGGCCAATTTCTTATTTCGATTTTGGCGCATGCGCATTGGGTTGACGTCACCGTAGGGTGTTCGAGGAGTCGGCTTCTAACAACTCCAAGGAGCTACAGTTGTTACAAGAGTGCCTATTTTTGTATTAACGTTACCAGTGTATGAGTATTTTCGTTTTTCGTACATAAATTAAAGACAAAGTTTTCAATTTTCCAGCTTGATTTTGGGGGCTTTGGAGAGATCGGAGGGGGGGTCTCTCTGACGCCCTATTTACAGGGAAGCTAATCTCTTCTTTTTATCTTTATAGACATCGAGTACTCCGTGGTTTGTGTTTTCCACGTTACCCCAGCGCTTGTAAAGTTTTTACGTTGGATGCGTTTTCTCGGGTTTAAAAAAAAATTCAGATAGAGATTTTTTCTGTTAATAGTTTTTTGATGTACTCATTTGCTATGCCTCGTCTCTCTCTTTAGCGTGATCATAGGATCATAGGTACTTCCCCCAGTAGGGGCGCTATTGCTGTATTTGTTTATGTACGCATTCATATATGTATGTTCTTCTCTTTTCAGAAATTATATTGAGAATGATTAACTCAGTGGCATTGCGCCCAAAGTGGCGTTCCGAGTGAACGCCACCTAGAGTTAAAAAAGTTGAGAGAGAGAGAAAATAAACCTCTTAGTGGCGTTCCGAGTGGACGCCACCTAGAGTTGAAAAGATAAGAGAGATAAGATAACCTCTTAGTGACGTTACGAGTGGACGTCACCTAGAGTTGAAAAGATAAGAGAGAGATAAGATAACCCCTGAGGGGCGTCCCGAGTGGACGTCACCTAGAGTTGAGAAGGTAAGAGAAAGATAAGACCCGTGTTTACGGGTTAGTACGGTTCCGTTAGACGGTTCCATACGGTTCCGCTGCTCGTGTTTACGGATTTTGGGCGGTTCCATTGGACGGTTCCATACGGTTCCGAGGCCCGTGTTTACGGGTCCGTACGGTTCCATTGGACGGTTCCATACAGTTCCGCGGCCCGTGTTTACGGGTCCGTGCGGTTCCATTGGACGGTTCCGAGGCCCGTGTTTACGGGTCCGTATGGTTCCATTGGACGGTTCCATACAGTTCCGCGGCCCGTGTTTACGGGTCCGTGTGGTTCCATATGGTTCCGCGGCCCGTGTTTACGGGACCGGACGCTTCCATTGGACGGTTCCATACGGTTCCGCGGCCCATGTTTACGGGTCCATACGGTTCCACGGTCCGTGTTTACGGGTCCGTTATCGGAACGTACGGTTCCTTGGTTTTATAACGGGATAACGTACACCGTACGGTTAATCCGGTTATACGCCCACTAGCTACTAAGCTACGTGGTCAGGTGACATGTGACATTCTTGGCAAGAAGTATAGCATTGAGACAGCTATTTTCTTCTTGGCCCCGTAGCCATTAGCTACGCAGTTCCACGGCTTGTGTGAACGCAATTAAGATTGTCTACGTTGAATGTTACAGCTCTGTAATTATTTTCACCAGTATCATGGACATGGAGGACAGGTCCCCGAGTGTCGATGTTTTACACACCCAGGATGTCCCGCGATGCGTAGCTTGCAAACGCTTCTTTAAATTACGCTCCGGTGACATCCATCTCACGTGTTACGCTGCGAGTCAAATCCTTGTACTCTTTGCAGAGGTTGGGATCAAGTGGCGTGGTCGGAGCACAGACTCCACCGCGACCGGTATTTTCAAAGAGCGGCAGAGAAAGTGGAGAAGCGACGGTCTGATAGGCCCTCTTCGTCCCCCTGCCGCCGCCACCCAGGCTTAAAGTGCACCCGTCCGGAAGGCGGGGCCGCCGCCCACTCTCAGCGGGGCGCCTCTTGGCGGGCCCCCTCAGCTGAGTAGGTGTACGCTAACACTTACTCCAGTGGTGCCTAACACTGTGGCGGAGCCCTTCCCTCCCGTCTCCCAGTTAGGGTCTCCCGAACGAGGCAGACCCCGGAGGAGGGACAGGGATCGGGACAGTGCACACAAGGAGAGACAGAGTCGACGTCATAAGTCCTCTTCCTCATCCTCCTCTTCCTCATCCTCCCCTGAACATAGGAAGAGACGTAGAAAGCGAGTAGGGGTAACCCCCTCGAGGATCCTGCTTTTCAGGACACACTCAAGAAAACACTTGAGACTTTGGTGTCACAGGCACTGGAGCGGAGGCTATCGCCTCCTGCTCCTCACTCCCCGGCAGCTGCCACTGCCGTGGCTTGGCATCCCCCTGACTCTGAGGTCTTGGAGGAGGATGCCCTCGACATCTATCCCTCGGGAGAGGAGGTTGATATCTGGACGTCTTGGATACGGCGCGGGACAACCCCCCGGTACGGGGGGACTTCTCTCGCCGCCCCGGTTCAAGCCATCCCCAGTGCCGCATCTACGTTGCCAATCGCACCGGATATGGCCCCCGTATCCTACCAGATATCGGACGAGGTCCTCTTTCCGCCACCTCCGGTAGACCCCCTTTTACAAGGGGAGCGGGTCGCCCAGCTTATGGATTTCCTTGAACGGGAAATCAAGCTGGAGGTCACAGAAGCACCCCTAATTGGGGCGGGCCCGCTGTCTCAGCGTAGACTGCTCAGCTCAGCTCCAAGGGATACTAACCAACGGCTAAGCAATTCCCCATTGATGCCTCCCTGGTGTACAGGATTAGGCATTGGGCTAGGATCCCGGACAGGGACTGGACGGCCTACAACCGGGAGGTTGATAAGGCCACACATGTCCAGCCAACTGACTATCAGGCGCTCATAAAGGCCCCCGGAATCCCGGACGGAGTGTGGCAACTCCTCTGCCAACCGGCGAGCGGCAACGCAGCTGTGTCCGGCTCCGTGGGCAGGGCTCCAAATTTTTTTGACCCTGCGGTCCAGCAGAGGGAAGATTCCCTAACAGCTGTTGACCGGGCCGTACGACGGGGTTATAAATACCAGGCCCTTGTCGTATGGGTAACAGAGGGCTTAGACTCAGTCTTGCGCAGGCATCTCCCGGCCGACGCCCTTACACATACCCTGCCTCTGTTAAGTGGACTCTCGGATTTGCTCGACGCGACAGTCGACCAACTTGCCCAAGCCTCCACTAAGACGGTCCGGGAGAGACGTGAGAATATACTCCCTCTCCTTGGACTCTCAGGCGGATCTACGGTGGTTGCCAACTGAGGGTCCGGACCTATTTGCTGGTCACTTCCGAGATGTTCTGTCGCGCCAAGCTGGCCGCCAAGACGATCTTCGGAAGACTCAGAAACTGTTAGCGAAGACGAAGTCCTTCTCTTCTCTTCCCGCTCGTCGCCACCCTTCAACCCCCGGAAAGCGGGGCCGGGGTGCGCCTAACCAGCGACGGCTCCAATGCTGCCGTGACACTGTCACGAGCCCTCTTCAGCTCCTCCCTCTTGCCAGGAGTCCACTTTGTGGACCAGCAGAGAGAACGGGACAGGGACCGGTCAACGCTCCTTCCCCCTCTGCACGCAGAGCGGGTACTTCTTTCCGAGGGAAAGGAAAGGCCAGGGGACGGCGTTTTTGACCCACTCCTGACCCCCCCGTTGAACGAGGTTCCAGTCGGGGGGGGCGTCTTCAGGACATTTTCAGAGGCTTGGGAGAAAGTCACCACCGACAAGTGGGTGCTACGAACCATTCGGCAGGGTTACCGTCTAGAGTTCACGACTCCCCCGCCCCAGGGAGGGGTCTTTCGACCCACTTCCACGCCTCATCGGGGTAACCACACCGAGTTGTTGAGGTCAGAAATCGGGGAGTTGCTGGCAAAGAACGCCATCACCTTCAACCCGACCCTCCCAGGAACCTCGTAATGTCCACGTTTTTCCTGGCCCCCAAGAAGGGGAACAAGTGGCGCCCGATAATCAATCTAAGACCCCTCAACAGGTTCATCCGACCGTTGAAGTTCAAGATGGAGACTCTTGCTCCATCCTCTTTCAGTTGACCTGGAGCCTGTGGGCCACCTCCGTCGACCTCACGGACGCATATCTCCATGTGCAGATGTTCGAGGAAGTCAGGCGTTTTCTGGCGTTCCAATTTGAGGCAGTTACGTACACGTGCAGGGCATTACCCTTCGGGCTATCGACTGCCCCCAGGGTCTTCACCCGGATTACGAGAGTTCTAGCGACCTTCCTACGAAGGCAAGGCATCAGAATCTTTATGTACCTCGACGACTGGCTAATCGTTGCAGTAGACGCAGTCACCGTCGCAAGACACACGAACGTGGTCATAAGTGTGGCACAGGACTTAGGGTGGGTGATCAACCTCGCCAAGTCCAACCTAGTTCCGTCTCAAGACTCCCACTTTTCTGGGGGCAGTCCTGGATTTTCCTCATGGTCGTATACGGCTGACGGAGGAACGGATCCTTGCCATGAGGGTGGGAGCCGACATCCTTCTCTCGCTTCCGGCATCGCCGGCGAGAGCCTGGCTGGTATTCTTGGGGTAACATAGCCAGCCTCGTAGATGTCCCCATGTGCAGGTTTTACATGCGGGATCTACACTTTCATCTACTGGATCATTTCGTACCATCCAGGAGAGACCTCAGCGTCCTCGTTCCCCGTACGCAGGCGGTGGTCCCCCGCATTTGGTGGTGGTGCGTCCACTCTCACCTGTCACAGGGAGCGATTTTTTCGCCCGTCAGACCCTTGGTATCAGACTATGCGTCTTTTACGGGGTCGGGAGCGCATTTAGCGTGGTCCCAAGTCGCGGGATTTTGGACGAACGCTTGGTGCCGTCAGCACATCAATCTGTTGGAACTAGAGGCGGTACGTCGGGCTCTTGTTCACTTTCTACCACGGGTCCGGAACAAGACTGTTCTCATATGCACCGACAACACCACGGTAGTGGCGTTTATCAACAGACAGGGAGGCACGAGATCCAGGAGTCTTTGGATCTTAACCAAGTCCCTTCTGTCTTGGTGCATGTTGAACAAGGTCACGCTCCAGGCGGTCCACCTGCCAGGCAAGGAGAACACGATTGCGGATCTGTTATCCCGCCTCCAAGGAGCCCCCACAGAGTGGGCCCTTCTCCCGCGGGTGGCCGAGGCGATCTGGTTAACCCTCGGTCTCCCGGACATAGATCTGTTCGCGTCCGTGGACAATCACAAGCTACCAATTTTTTGCGCTCTCACACCCGATTGAGAATCTGGGCGGTCGACGTGTTCACGATCAGGTGGGCCCACTTCGTGGGCTACGCCTTCCCACCGTTCGCTCTAGTGCCGAGAGTACTGAACAAGGTGGTGTCCGATCAGTGTTCCATGTTTTTTCTGGTGGCTCCCAATTGGCCCTGCCAGCTGTGGTTCCCTCAGCTGCTCAATCTTGTCGCAGGTTTCCCGTACGAACTTCCGGTCATGGACGAGTTAGTCTCAATACTGGGCTCCGGCAAACTGCACCACAATCCAAGAGCACTCCATTTGACTGTGTGGCCTCTATCCGCGAATCCTTGTGTCGCAAGGTTTTTCGGAGGCAGCTGCCCAAATGGCGGCCTGTAGCCGGAGATCTTCCACTTTGGGCATGTATGCTTCCAGGCTCGGAATGTTCCGAGACTGGTGCCGGAATAGATCGGTTTCTTCGCATACGGCGCCTTTTGGTGACGTAGCGGATTTTTTGTTGGTCCAGTTTAATCTGAATAAATCTATCAATACAGTCAAGGGGTTCAGGACAGCCATAGCAGCTATCCACTGGGGCTTCCTAGACGGCTCAACTCTCACCGACGCGCAGCCTCTGGAAAGATTGATTAAAGGTATGTTCTTACAAAAACCTTCAGTTCGGAACCGTGCTCCCCCTTGGGATATGCAGGTGGTCCGCGAGACTATGGCACAGGCTCCGTTTGAGCCTTTGCCAGATTGTCCTCTCAAGGAACTGACAATCAAAACGTTTTTTTTTACTTTCCGCAGCCTCGGCTAGGCGGAGGGGCGCTCTTTACGCGCTTTTCCTCAAAGAGGGTCATATTCGCTTTGAATCGGGGGGCGCTCGGCCTTCTTAGCGAAGAATTAGAAGTCGAGTTTTTACTGGAACCTATTTTCCTTCCGTCGCTCGCTACCTTTTCTAACACGACAGAGGACAAGGTCTGGTGTCCCGTTCGATGTCTCAAACACTATATCAAACGTACGCAATCCTTTCGGAACGACGTCACCGCTCTATTCGTGTCCTTCCAACAGCCGCATCGAGCTGTCTCGCGTGATACGATTTCACGTTGGATTGTTCTGGCGATCACGTACAATAAGTCTGCGTTGTTCGCGGAACGTTCGGTTCAGGCACACCAGGTACAAAGCATAGCTGCGTCAATTGCGCTTTTTGGTGGGGTTCCCCCTCACGAGATTCTTTGTGCTGCAGTGTGGAAAATGCCAGCCACGTTCGTCTCAGCTTATCTGGTGGATATACCGGACCATCAGGGCGGAGTTGCACGGGCCGTTCTTTCTAGAAGGGGACCACCCCCTTCTTGAGGTGAATATTCTTTACTTATTCCCGTTCTCTCATTCTTATGAAGTTGTTTACGTTACTTTTCTTAACGTTTTCTCGTTCCTTCATTTTAACTAACGAATAATTTCGGCCCTCGTTCTGGCTCTGATTATTTCGTTTATTTATTTTAACGAAACTTTGCCGTTGTTTAGGCGATTGTTCTTTTCCCAACGGAATTTTTGGCGCATTTTATTTCGTTTACGTTTTACTAACGCGGTTCTGGTGTTTTCTGCTTAGTTTAACTTTACAGACAGTTTGTTCACTTCATGCTTTTCTGACCCGCTCCGGTCCTCTGAGAAACTTGGTGAGTTTTTGTCGTCCCGTTTTGAGCGTAGTTTACAGTTTGTTTCTGTTCACTGTCGGTTTGCGTTTGCGTGTTTTCACGTATGATTCACCATTGTTCTGTAGACGTTTTACCTCGATTATTCTCCGCAGAGTGTTCTCTGTTTTCTTGCCATAACTTGTAGTGGGTTGCTATTTTTAATAGTTCCTATTCGGAGGTTTTTCGTCCTTAAGAGGAGAATGTTTTTCATCCCTTAATTGGGATTCGACTAGTGCGAGTTTAGTACCAGCCATAAAAAAAAAAAAAATGTGGTACGGTCTGAACTCCCTTCCTAACTATCCTCGGTTGCAATCTGATTGCATATATTTATAGCATGGAAGGTAAGGTATAACTTGAAGTAAATTTACCCCGATAAGTGTAGCGGGGATATTTACGAGAGTTATACTTACCTTTCATGCATCCCGCCCGCCTCCCCTCTCGTTCAGGCCTCGTGGAATGTTGAGTGAGGGATAGTAGAGGTATTATGGAGGTCAGGCTTGGCTGGTTACTACATTTTTAGGGTCGGTTAGAAGTGCATTAGAATCAGGTCATGTGACCAGATTGCATATATTTATAGCATGGAAGGTAAATATAACTCTCAGAAATATCCCTCACGCTATATATATATATATATATATATATATATATATATATATATATATATATATATATATATATATATATATATATATATATATATATATATATATATATATATATATATATATATATATATATATATATATATATATATATATATATATATATATGTAAATATATATATATATATATATATAAATATATATATATATATATAAATATATATATATGTATATACATATATATATATATTAACTCTTACTCTACCATGCGGCGATATTATCACCGTTTTCAAACCACTTTATTCTAAAAATAGTGTCAAGACTGCTAAAGTTCTATATGAGTAATCTAGGTATCGTTTTAAAGTACTCGGATATTTCTTTCACAAAATGTAACTTTTTCATTGGGGTCATATTACAGAATTTTGAGAAAAGGTACCTTGAAAAAGGGCAAAACTCAAAAATTTGCAAAAAACAATGGAAAATATAGATGAAATGCCAAAACATTAGTGTGAGTGTATGGTTTGATATGCTCATGCATTCAGCACAGGATAATCAATGTGTTCTTGCAATGCATTATGTATATATATAGTATATATGAATAAATCTTTGGGGGCAATTTCCAAAACTTTATATATAGTATATATGAATAAATCTTTGGGGGCAATTTCCAAAACTTTTGGTCAGAATTTGCTACACTACTTCAAAGATATATTACATACATTTACAAAACAATGGATTTACAAAAGAAAATACCAAGCTTGCCTTGTAGTAAATCACAAACTTCGCATTAAATATGCAAATTAATGCCTGGAATTTAAAAACGCAAATTGTCAATGTTTAACCGATGAAGAAATGTTTTGCTACTTTGATGGTTTTTAATAGATTTTAAAACATTTGGGCTAATTTTGCCTCCACACACACATCCACACACACGTCCATACACACGTCCACACACACGTCCATATTGAAATGAAAATTCAAAAGACACTTGATAAGAATGATGACTTTGATGCTCCTGTAAACAACAAGATCGTCCTATTGTCCATTTTTGCACCAAACCTGGCGTGGCAAGTGATTTTTCAAACAAAAACAAAAAGTCAAATACCTCTTGTTTTCATAGATGAGACATCATCGTATGTCTTTCAGATGATTATTGAAAATTTATTCAAGAGGCTGTTTACCCTATTAAAGCAAACTTTGTACTGTAACAGAAAATTGCGCCTCACTAAACAGTTTAAACAAAATACTATTTCTAGCAAATTTTTCAATATCATCCGAAAGCCTCAATATTAATCTTAATCTAAGTAAGCAAGAAGTAAAAACATTTTTGGTTCTGATGCGATAGCGTCTGAGGAACCTATGCGGTCATGATGGTGTGTGTGTGTGTGTGTACAGTATGTATGTATGTGACAGCCAGCTTGTAAACACGGTATTTCAAGAACAGTAAACTGGATTCATATCATATGTGGTACACAGATAGCCTATGGTCTGTAGATGTGCCCTATTGTTTTTGATTTTGATGTCATGCATAATAATGAGTAGGCGGGGGCTAATGTAAATATCTTGAAATGTTCATATTTTAACAACCATGTGTCTGTTTTGTTTCATATTTGGGGTAATTGTGATCTTAGCTATTGTGTACATGTTCATGATATTAAAACGTTGAATTTCATGGATATGCATAGTGGGCGGGGCTTAATATGATTTTGCTGAAAAAAGCCTATAAACAAGGTATATCAAGAATGGTAAACTGGATTCATATCATGTGTGGTACACATATAGCCTATGGTGTGTGGATGTGCCCTATTGATTTTGATGGTGATGTCATGAATATTAATGAGTAGGTGAAGCTTTAACAGGGGTCGAAATTCCCGCTGTTCCAAGAATAGTGCTTTTTAAGCAGGAACAGTGAATTTTCACATTTTTTTTCTCAAACATATTTCATCAACATCTTGAAATATATTGTGTTCTGCTCATAAAACATGTCTAAGTGTAAAGTCCCTTGTAACAAATTCTTTTTTCAAGTATGAAAATCCCGACAACATAAGGGATTCGTAACTACTTGGGAATTCAGGGAGTAATACAAACTGTTGAAAAACCTATCTTTTCCAATTTTTTTAATGAAAAATTAAGTGAATAAATGTCAAAAAATCATGTTTTTTGTCTTCTTTTCTTAATATTTCATACTAAAAACAACTTATTCTAACAAAATTCAAGTAAATTTAAGTATTTAGCAAGCACACAAGCCTGCACACAAGTTAGTTATCACTTGATCATTCATGAACTAACTCTGAACTCACGATGTATACACTAGTTCTAACACTAGGTCCTAGGCCCAAGTTCAATGATTCACGGCATGAAATACCTTTCACAATGCTTTAAGAATATCTCCAGTCAATAATAATTGGTAAAAATGGAGTTCCATCTTCATTTTGTTACAGCAAAATTGCCTAGAAAATGGCTGAAAGGTCTGTGTAAAACCGCAAGTTTAAGTTTTAAAATTTCTGCGATCAATTAAACATGAGGAATTTTGTAAGCTCTGAACATGTGCACAAATGGTCAAGGCCTTATTAATGCAATGTGATATACACAACATTATGTGATGTACATTGTATGTTTAGTACACTGTGATGTGGGACCAGTCATTAGGGTGAGAGCAGTGTGTTGGCTTTGTGGTAAAAGATGGGCGTGACTGAAATAAGTTTCATTGAGAAAACCTTTTTTTGTGACGGATTGCAAAATAATGGACTGACTTGCACAGCACATAATTTGCGTAGGCCCAGGTCTGCAGCGCTAGTGCAGGTTGGGAATCCCAATTTCTTTCAATGTATATGGATTACTGGTTTTATCCTAACGTGATAAGAAATTCAGAATTGTTGAGTATGACTATGAATTCATTTTTCTCCCTACTGCCTTTAAGTTTTTATTTGTTGGGGAAAATATGTTTCCCAGCACGTTGTATGGTTTAATTGACCTCCCCCCCCGCCCCTCCCCCACCATGCCATTTGCCGAAGACATAATAATTATTTGTGCTACATATTAATTATCTTCACAAAAAAAAATTGGGGAAGTCCCACTCACAACCCCTATACTGTATTTGCGTGTTAACGCAACTATCCGTTATGTATTTACAGTGTATACATACAATACGTGTTACAGCCTTACTTGGTTTAGAGTTTTGGCACATGCGCAGCAGCCTTCTGACTTTTATTTATTTGCTTCTCTTTATACAAGTATATCTTATGACAAAAATGGTGTATATTAAGTCCAATTTAAAACAAGGAATTTGCTTTTTTTATTGATGAAAATGTTGGAACAGTGAAATTTGATCTGGAACAGTGTTTTTTTTTAAGAAAGCACTCTTCCGTGAAACAGTGGTGAAATATGTTAAATTTGATGCCTACTCGATGTAAAAATCTTGAAATGTTCATATTTTAACAACCACTTGTCTGTTTTCTTTCATATGTGGCAGGCTTATAAATATGATGTTAGCTAGTGTGTACACATTCATGATATAAAAACGTTGAATTTCATTAATATGCATAGTGGGCGGGGCTTAACATGATTTTGCTGAAAAAAGCTTATAAAACGGTATCTTAAGAATGGTAAACTGGATTTGTGTTATATTTGGAACACAGATAGCCCATGGTCTATAGATGTGCTGTATCGTTTTTGTTGGTGATGTCATGCATATTAATGAGTAGGCGGGTATTTCATTAAGTTATTTTGTTAAGTCCTTAGAATAAAACTCCAACAAGAGGGGTAATTGAGATGCTTTAAGTTCCATTTCTCCATTGGATCAAACTCGTGATAAACAACTTCGCTTACAGACGAGTGGTAGTGCTATGAACATATATATATCGTTACATCTTTCCTTTTCTAAAAAACGAAGATAAACTGTCTACAACAACTGTCAACTGTCTTTAATTGTTCTAAACCTAAGTTCAAACTAACATTTGCTACAAAATAACTACATAAAACTGAAGAAAAGTACATTTCTTCTATTTATAAGTTCAGAGGTCCAGTTTTTTTGGCACCCTTTTGATTCGTTTGCTTCTTCGTAGGCTTCGTGATTCTTGGTTGTTTGCTTGACTTTGGTTGTCTGTCTGCATTTTGTTATAATTGCTTTTTTCCCTTTGTGTTTTGTTTTGTGCTAGATCGCTTCTTTGAATTGCTTGCATGGCGTTTGCTTTAGATTTGCTCGTGTTATTAGCTCAAGTTTGTGGCATTAGCTCACTTTCTAAAATGAATGGTTCAGTGCTTGTCCTTATATGTTGGCGATTTCTGCAATATTCGCGACCATCTTCTGTTTTCAATTTGTAGTACCTTATGTTAACTTGCTCTTGGACTTGGCTGTTTCCCAAATTGATGATTTGTTGGTGCAGTAGGTGTTGACTCGTATTGTTTCGCCTTTTGTTAGTTTGTGCACTTCTTTGGCTTTCTTGTTGTAGTGTTTTGCTTGCTTTGCTTTCATTTTGTGTTTGTGTGCTTTGACGCTGTTTGGGATATTGGGCTTGAGAAGTGTTCTTGCTGTTGGTATAAGAGTTTTTGTTCGGCGACTGTAGAGTCTCTGTGCTGGTGAACTATGTTCACCTTTAGAGGGGGTGTTTCGCCAGTTAAGAAGCTTGAGATAGATATCTCCTTTACTGTCTGTTGTCTTTTTGATGAGGTGTTTTGCTATTTTCACAGCACTTTCAACTTTTCCATTGCTTTGCGGGTACTTAGATGAGCTTGTGATATGGTCAAAATGATATTCGCCAGCAAATTCACTGAACTCCTTGGAATTAAATGGTGGGCCATTGTCTGAAAATAACTGGTTTGGTATTCCGTGGTTTGAAAAGTGTTTCTTAAGCAATTTGATGATTGTTGGTGAGTCTTTCTTGAAGTGCAGATTATCTACCTCAAATACATCTGAGAAATAATCAACTGTACACAGATAGTCTTTGCCATCAACTGTGAATAAATCACAGCCAATCTTTTCCCATTGACGTTCTGGGATCTCATGAGAGACGAGGGGTTCTTTCTGTTGCATAGTTTGATACTTGTTGCAGACTTTGCACAATCCAACCATGTCTTGGAGCTCTTTATATCCCTGTCCAGTAAACGCTATCTCTTGTATGTCAAAGTGTGCTTTGTATTCCAGTATGTGCACTGTGTAGTTTTTGCTTCATGTCGCTTCTTATGCTGTCTGGGATAACACACCTTAGACCCTTGAACACAACTCCATCTTGTAAAGACAGTTCTTCCCGCACTTGGTAATATGAGTGTGTGCTGTAGGGAAGGGAATGCTTGTGCTCTGGCCATCCATGGACTATGTAGTCTTTGATTGTTTGCAGAGCTGGATCATGGTTTGTTGCTTCTGGAATCTTCTTGCGAGTTTCTTTTGAAATGGGGAGAAAGTCAATCATGTTTATACTTTCTGCCTCTTGTTCTGTGACTGATCTTTCTTTTGTCTTTAGGAACACTCTTGATAGAGTATCAGCTTGATACATTTCTTTACCAGGTTTGTATAGAATTTGGACGTCATACTGAAACAGGCATAGTAGAAATCTCTGTAAACGTTTTGGAGCGGAGGCTAGTGGCTTGTTCGAAATTGCTACGAGTGGTTTGTGATCTGTCCAAAGAGTAATGTGCCGGCCATATGCATATTGGTGATTGCATTCTAGTCCGAAGACTTGTGCTAAGAGTTCTTTCTCTATCTGTGAGTAGCGCATTTCCACTGGTGTGAGAGCTCGGCTACAATATGTGATTGGCTGTCCATTTTGAAGTAGTGAGAAGCCGAGTCCCTTGTCGGATGCATCACCTTGGCCTTCAGTGTGACAATCTGGGTTGAAATACTTCAAAACTGGAGTTGAGGTGACCAACTCTTTGATTTCTGCGAAGGCTTTGTCTTGTTCTTAGGACCAGTTCTTATGAGTAAGACGTCTCAGTGGCTCACTTTTATCTGATAGATCAGGTAAAAATGTAGCGCGATATTTGACCATTCCCACGAATCGCTGTATGTCGGCTACGTTTTCTGGTTTGGGCATTTCGAGTACCACTTCCAATTTCCGTGGATCAGGTCTGAGGCCTTCTTTAGACAGCACATGTCCAATAAAGGAAACTTCTTCACACTTGTACTCATGCTTGTCTTTGTTGAGTTTGATTGATCGCTCTCTACATCGCTGAAGAAATTGTTTTAGATTTGCATCATGGTTACGGTTTGCTTCTTCTACTGTATTTCCAGTTCCAGTTATTAAAATGTCGTCAGCAATTGTATGTATTCCAGATAGACCTTGAAGGTTTTGATCTATCTTCTGATGTAATAGTTCTGGTGTGGGACAGATTCCAAATGGCATTCTCTTGTATCTGTATCTGCCCCACGGTGTTTGGAAAGTAGTGAGGTATGATGACTCATCAAGTTCACACTGTAAGAAACCTTCCTTACAGTTGGCTTTGCTGAAAACTTTGACTTTTGCTAATTAAGGGAGAATGTCCTCATGACGGGAAGTGGATAATGTCCTCTCTTTAGTGCTTTGTTGAGCGGCTGTGGGTTGATGCAGACTCTCAACTTTGCGCTTGCTTTGGTGACACTTACGAGGCTTGATACCCAATCTGTGGGCTCGGTGACTTTCTCAATCACATTCAACTTTTCTAGGCGCTTCAGTTCTTCTTTAAGCTTTGGCTTGATCGCTACTGGAACTTGTCGAGGAGGGATTACATCGGGTGTAACTGTGGAGTCAGTTTCTAAGTGAACTTTACCTGGCATATGGCATAGTCCATCAAATACATCCTTATACACACTTATGATATCTAGCTTTTCCACACCTGAATTGGTGGGAATTTGAGCTGTACATACTTCCCTCTCTAAGTTATGTTTGCTAAGTGTTTCATTAACAACAGCAATATTATCATACTTCACTTCGATCAGCTTAATTTGCTGAGCTCTAGAACCTAATAACGGTACACATGAATCACCCTTAACAACAACAGAAGATACTGCATACCGCTTTTTGTTCTTTGGATTTCTTACATGCAACTTGCAATTGCCTAAGACTGGCATTGTGCTTTGACTATCAATGTCAATTTCTGTTTGGTCTCGTTAATTACTGTCTCAGGTGGTACATGCTTATCTGGAATGACATTACAGGTTGTCCCTGAGTCAACCTGCATTTTAAGTGGTTTGTCATTGATTTCCATTGTTGCAAATATTTTAGTCTCAAGTGGACTTCCATTGCTTTTAGTACTGATGCAATTTATGTCGCCCTCTTAAGTAACAGATGACACTGATTCTTCAGAGGAACTATTACTTGTTTTAAAATGACTTTCTTCATCGTCACTTTGAAGATCTACTTGCCTTACAGACTTAGGCCTGGTTTTCTTATTTCTTTTCCTTTTTTGGTGGGAGGAAGCTTGCGCTGTGCACTTAATGGCAAAGTGATTCGCAATACCACTGTTACTACATATTTTCCCGTAGGCTGGGCATTTGGTTTTCTGCAGCTCGTGTTTTTTGCCTCAAAATTTACAATTATCAGTGTATCCCGACCTGGGCTTGTTTTGACTTTTAAGTTCATATTTGACATAATTTACAGAGCTACTACCCTCTTCACCTGTCATAGTCATACCCTTAAGTTGGGCAGTCGTTTCTTCGGCTGCCTTACACTCATTGATGCATTTGGTAAGATCTAACTCGGGGGTCTGTAACAACTTTTTTCATACATTTCTGCTTGTGATCTCACACACTAGTCTGTCCCTAATTAATTCGTCCTTGAGGGGACCAAAATCACAATTTGATGCTAAAATGCGCAAGCGTACCACATATTCATCAAATGTTTCAGTTGTTCCTTGACTACAGTTATTGAACGGAGAGCATTCAAAAATGACTTTAGTCTGGCCAATACAGCATCTACCCCACAAATCTAATTTTTTTCTCTCCATCTTCTGCCTATCACCTTCATTTTCATAGGTGAGTGCATTGTGCACTTCAAGGACCTCCTGTCCAATGCAGGTTATGAAAGTCGCTACCCTAATTTTGTCATCTTTATCAACAAGACTGGTGACAACTTCGTAGCTGTCCCATAATTGCTTAAAATGCTCCCAATTTTTCTTCAAGTTTGCTATGAAGATTAAGCTTGGGGGCAGTGGAACCGTAATGGCACTCATTATTAAATATCAAACCTGTCCGGTTGTCCAAATTGCAAAATTGAATGAGGTTGTAAGTTACATTTACTTCCTAGCCTTGGTCTTTACGTGTCTCAAAGTCAGATAGGCTATGCCTAACCATCACATACAATGTTAGGATTTGCCTAGTCTAGTCCAATAGACAACACAGTATTTTCTTAATAGAAATACATTTGGTGCCACGTGCGAGGGCCTATACCTGCCTTGCCGAAATATACCTTGGAAATGCACCCGTAGCCCCTAACTACATAGCTTAAGTAACTGTAGGGCCTAACGTTACTAGGCCTAGCCTAGATCACAATTCATATGAACATTAACGTTAGGATAGGGTTTGATTGCATTCAGAGGACCCTAGTGACTAAGCCTCTGTAACGTTACTTAATAAACTCATTTATGACAAATTCATTGCTCTCATAATGCTTAAAATTGTTCATAGAACAGTTCTAGAATGTCTCAAGATATCATTACACATTAATGTTCATCATCGAGCGCTTGAAAAATTGCTGATTTTGAAGTATCCTGAACTTTAATGCCATACTTCGCTGTATACTAATTAATGCTAGGCTTTTAACGCTAGGCTCATTGTGAAATTCCAAGACCACTACAAGATTTCGCTACTTAAAATCGCCTGATATCCATGCGCATCGTTCGTTATATCACCAACCACCCATGTATAAGCGTTCTAAAAGATATATCCCACTTCTGACACCATATTTCAATAAGTTATTTTGTTAAGTCCTTTGTTATAATAAAACTCCAACAACAGGGGTATTTGAGATGCTTTAAGTTCTATTTCTTCATTGGATTGTACTCGTGATAAACAACTTCGCTTACCGACAAGTGGTGGCGCTATGAACGTATAGATATCGTTATAGCGGGCTTCATGTACAAATCTTGAAATCTTCATATTTTAACAACCGTATGTCTGTTTTGTTTCATGTTTCGTATGATTATAATGTAAAAATCTTGAAATGTTGATATTTTAACAACAATGTGTCTGTTTTGTTTCATATTTGGGATAAATTGTTATGTTATTGCTGATGTGTACATGTTCATGATGTAAAATTGTTGAATTTCATTAATATGCATAGTGGGCGAGCCTAATATGATTTTGCTGAAAAGAGCTTTTAAAGACCGTATCTCAAGAGCCGTAAACTGGATTCATGTCATATTTGGTTTACAGATAGCCATGGTCTGTAGATGTACCATATCGTTTTTGGTGGTGAAAGCATGCATATTAATGAGTAGGCTGGGCTTAATGTAAAAAAAATTGAAATGCTCTTATTTTGACAATCACATGCATGTCTGTTATGTCTCATATTTGTTATAGTAATGATGTTAGCTAGTGTAGGCATATCATGCAATTGTATAAAAACATTTGACTTTCATTAATATGCGTAGTTGCCGAGGCTTAATATGATTTTGTAAACATTAAGTTTGTAAACACGATATCTCAATATAAACTAGATTAACGTTATGTGTAGTACACAGATAACGTGGTGATTTCATGTATATCAATAAGTGGGCAGGGCTTAAAGTGAATATTTTGAAAAAGAGTGATTATTAAGATGAGCCTCTATGTCCGTTTTGTGTCATATTAGCATGATAATTTTCTAGCTTATTGTGTTTATGTTGTCAACAGATGTCATTAATATGCATGGTGGGTGTGGCTTAATGTTAAAGTTTTTAATTGATGTAAACACCATACTCTATCTTATGAATGATATATCAGATTTACGCTGTATGTGTTACACAAATGGTCTGTACATATGTTGTAATGTTGTGGTAGTGATGTCATGAATATTTATGAGTAGGTGGGGCTTATTGACAAATTTTTGCAATAGGATAAACTGAGCAACTGTTTTACATCATACTTGTTATGATAATGTTGTTAATTTTTGACAAATGCTAATATTGTCAACAATTTTGATTGATCTGCATGGTGGGTTTGGCTTATGAATAAATATCATGAACAGATATTTCATGATATGCAATGATATGACAGTTAATACAAATTTTGCATATCAATCAGCTTATGGAAGAAGAAAAAAATGCATCGGAACCACAAAACCTTTTGGTTCTGGTCTAATATTTGTTCCTCTAAGAAATCGATAGCCACACCACTTCAGGTGTATGCGACTGTTTTTAACATGAATTATACCTCGGCAGTCATATTATCTTAAAGCTATTTAAATTTCAGTCCATTTATAATCTTCCATGTCTCTCCTAGGTAACCTTCAGATAAATTTTGGCAGAGATTCATCTATCTGCCCGCCATTTAAACCCACCTTGGTAGTCTCAGATGTCGATCCATGGCAAATAGAACCTCTAAAGCCTGAAGGAAGTGCAACGTTTGTAGCACAGATTGGGCCCTCAGGCGGTGAAAGGGGCTACGAGGGTATTGTCAGTGAGTATCTAGATTTCATGAACATATTTTGGTAAAAAGGAATCTTGATTTATTCATCTTATCCAACACAAGATAAAGAAACAAACCTTTTCAAACATTTCGGTGAATGAGTTTTGCTTTTTGCCGCAACTTTACATTCAGTTAACTTTGAATGTAAATTTAGTGAGGTATCAGAAAGCATTTATCCAGTTTCTTTCATACACTAAGCATGCACTGTAGACTCTATGGACTAATTGGAACTCATACAATTCCTGTATGCAGCATGGGAAGGGGGAGAGGCAGCAAATTAGTTTTTATATGTGTGATATGTTTTTTTTAAGTTTCAAGCAGATAAAGATTACACCTGCTGTTTGTTTGATCATGGTAAGAAAAAAAAGCCAAAATCTGAAAGTAAAAATTGTCTTTAAAAAACGATGTTAGTAATGAAGGGGAATATTTCACCAAGAGCTAATTTCTGACCATTGACAATACACAAATGCAATAAATGTATGATAATACAATATTTGTATCTTTTTTTTAATTTTCAGAGCAAATTGGCTGGGGTTTTGCTTGGTACATCGACAACCGTGTCATTCCTGAAATCTATGTGAAACGAAACGTTACCTACAAATTTATGGTCAGAGGTGGCGATGATGGCTCCAACTCAGCTAGTTATCACCCATTCTACATCACAGACAGCAAAGATGGGGGTTACAATCAGAAAACAGCAGCAGAGAAACAGGTGAAAAACTGTTCAAACCATGTGCATCTTGCCCAGAGGCATAGGAAGCAAAAGGGGGGGGGGGGGGCAGGGGGAAAGTTTCCTTTGGGAGGATCTCACCTTCACAATTGAGAGTTAAAATTTGGAAATTATTATCCCCTTGCCAACGAAGTTGGTGAAGAGGGGATATAGCATCTTTACCGTTCGTCCGTACGTTCATCCGTCTGTCCATCCGTCTGTCTGTCCGTCTACATTAATTGTCCATTCGGCCTCATGCATTGTTCAGCTACTATGGAACAAAAGATTGCTTCCCTAGGAAAAGATTTTCAACTATTTTTATGAAAAGAAATTTATATAAAGGAGAACAAATCATTCCAGACTTCATTAGCAGCAATTAAAAGATTTGTTCTGGGATTAAAATAAATTGAATCATAGATGTGATGACTGAATGGAATTTATAATTAAGTTTTTGCAAATGAATAGCAAAAAAACAAAAGGTCTTTGATTGAATAGAGTGGACACATTTTTATAGACTTATGATAATCTGCAAACTAATCTATACTGAATTTTCATTCTGATTTGGTAGTCAGATCAGGGAAGTTATATTGAAATGATGAGTTGGTTAAGAGTACATTTGGTAGAAGAGTGGTTGGAAAAAGGTGGGTTGAATGGGGGACAGTAGGTGAATGGGGCATTTTGGGAAATAGAGGATGGTAGGTTGGATGGTAGATAAATGGGGCATGGTAGGTGAAGGGGGATGGTAGGTGAATTGGGCATGTTGAGTTGATAGAAGTGGGCGGAATGGGAGTGAGAAGAAAGAATGTTGGGTGGAAGATGGTAGAATGATAGGTTGATGTAGGAATTGGGACGAAGGTGGGATGGCATGGGGGACAGGATGGGATGAAATGTGGGACAGGGTGAGATGGCATGTGGGACAGGGTGGCATGTGGGATAAGTTGGCATGTGGAACAGGGTGCCAAGGAATGTGGGACAGGATGTCATGGCATGGGGGCAGGGTGGGATGACATGTGGGACAGAGTGGCATGGCATGTGTGAAAGAATGGCATGTAATAGAAGTCATCTGGATTTTAGGTGGGATGGCATGTGGAACAGGGTGGATAGCATGGAATGGTCTGTTGGGCAGGGTGGGATGGCACTTGGTACAAGGAGGGATAGCATGTGGGACAGGGTGGGATTGCACGTGGTTCGGCACGTGGTTCGGCACGTGGTTCGGCACATGGTACGGCACGTGGTACGGCACATGGTACGGCACGTGGTATGGCACGTGGTACAGGGGGATGGCATGTTGGACAGGGTGGCATGGTGTATGAGACAGGGTGGCATGTTATATGAGACGGTGGCAAGTCATATGGTAGGATATCATCTTGATTACAGGTGTGATGACATTATGGGTCATGTGGTGGAATGGCATCTGGATTTTCATGTATGATTTCCTGTAGGTAGGGAAGTGGTATGGTATGTCATGTGGAACATGAGAGTGGGATGGCAGGTGTGACAGAGGCTGGAAAAACATGTTATTAGCAGCGAGAGGATTTGTATCGTTTGTGATGCCTGGTTAGTTCATTGAAGGAAAGTTTGGAAAAAATTGTAATATTTCCCGAAAAATTGAAGAACATTTTTCAAAAGTGGAAGAAACTTTTCAGGAAATGAAAGGAATATGAAAGACATTTCCTGAAAATTGAAGATAAATTACTGAAACTGAAGAAAATTTTCTAAAATATGAAGGAGATTTCCTGAAAATTGCAGATTTCCTTATTAGCAGCAAGGTTTTGACAGACATTAGCACTGTTTTTGTTTGAGAGGTGACCCTATGTCCCTGGTCTTGTTATGCCAAATCTAAAAAAAGATAATATTCACTTGTTTGTGGAAAAATATCAAGGCTTTTGTTGTACCATGATCATTTTGCTGATTTCCTTTTTTGCTGAGTCCAAATTTTTGGAGTATTACAGTATTCTGAATCTGCAGGAAGCTTCAGTCTGTAGTTAATGATTCGTGATTTTAGGGTTAACCCATACTAAAGCAATGTTACAGACTAACCATAGATGCTGGGGCACCATATTGATGGATTCACAAGAGAAAGCTGTCAAGTTTATTTTCTATTATGCTTTATATAAAGCAGTGCAAAAGGCAATCTGACAACGCAATAATCAACAATATAATAGCAAAGGTAAATATCACTATTGATGAGCAAATTTAGTGATAAACTATAGTGAATAATAATATTTTATTTTTTTATAAGATTTTTTTTATAAGAAATATGCTACCTTGAACTGAAATTTGGGAAAGAAATATAAAGAATTACATTTAGGAATTATAGCTGTATTCATACATCATCACTTATGCACAAGCTGAACAATTATACAAACTTTTAAATTGTCATAACTAAAAAACTACTGTATTTACTTCAAGTTATATCTTACCTTCCATGCTATAAATTTTTGAAACCCGAGAAAATGCAAGAAATGCAAACATTTTGAAAATGCAGGAGAGGCGTGGAAAACACTAACCACTGCTCACTTGGTGCCTGTGGGGAGAAAATGAAAAGGTGAATTCTCTCGAAAAGGGGTCACAAGGGGGACCTCACCAGGGCCTCCTGTCCCCCCCTCACCTTACCGAGCACATGAATTAAAAACTTGTTTAAAAATAGTGCTAGACTTATGAACTCACGCTATAATGTATGGTAGGGTAAAATAGAATATAGGCTCTCTTTTACAAACTGTAACTCCTTGGGAGTTAGTTGCAGCTGACTTCGCAGCCATCCTGTGGTGACATCCACCTCTTGTGCATGCACCAACTATCAAATTGAGAAGTTGGCCTAATGCATATGAGAACCTGTACAGAAATTATCCTAACATGTAATACATATGCACAGTATAACACTAGGCCAACCTCGTAGGGGAGGGGGCTATAGTGAAAACATGTATACCAGTGGGAATGAGGCCCTAAAAACTAGGACACCAGGTGTTCTAGGGACTAAGCCTCCCTCCATAAGAGTGCGACTCTCTCATTCTAGCCACCCATTTTGTATGGGCGGATGAAAAATCACTCTAGACGTAGTGCAAACTCAATGGATATAGTCCTGTGAGTCAGACCGAATGTTCCCGGGCCAATGGCCACCTCATCTTACCTCAGATGACTGGAAAAAGCTTGAAGAAAAGTACCAAACAGCTTAAAAACCTTCACAGTTGGAGCTGCAAAAAGAAAATGTTATAAAAAGGGTGAAAATTCTAAATAAATTTTCCACCAGTCTCAGTGATGTTGTGACAGCAACATGCTGAAAAGAAGTGAGGAATATTAGAGGTATAATGGAGGTCAGTGCTGGGTTGGTAACTACGTTTTTAGTTCAGTTAGAAGTGCCTTAGAATCAGGTCATGTGACCAGATTGCATATTTATAGCATGAAAGCTAAGAATAACTCTCGTAAATATCCCCGCAACTGTAAGTAAGGTAAATAAGTGTTATTGGGACCATTAAAGACTGTTCTACTTGGAGCTTATTACTCTGCCATCTTGGGGTTCATATCCAGGATCCAGGATTACATTTTCATTCCTTTGTCACAAATCTTATAAATATATTATATTACATTAAGTTATTTTCTTATCAAATTGTCAATTTTTGATCAATTTAAATTTGATTTATTCAACATTTTTTCTTATAATTCCATTATTGTTTTTCTTTTTTTATCATTTTAAATATTTTGAATTTCTGTCCACTCCACAGAAAGAGACAATTTATGCAGGACCTGTCAGTGAGTTTTATTTTTGTTTCCATTTAAAAATAATCACATTTGAACATTGTCACATTTGAACATAGTTACATTTGAACATAGTCACATTGAACATAGTCACATTTGAACATAGTCACATTGAACATAGTCACATTTGAACATAGTCACATTTGAACATAGTCACATTGAACATAGTCACATTGAACATAGTCACATTTGAACATAGTCACATTGAACATAGTCACATTGAACATAGTCACATTAAACATAGTCACATTGAACATAGTCACATTTGAACATAGACACATTGAACATAGTCACATTTGAACATAGTCACATTTGAACATAGTCACATTGAGTCACATTGAACATAGTCACATTAAACATCATAGTCATTTGAACATAGTCACATTTGAACATAGACAAATTGAACATAGTCACATTTGAACATAATCACATTTGAACATAGTCACATTGAACATAGTCACATTGAGCATAGTCACATTTGAACATAGTCACATTGAACATATTCACATTGAGCATAGTCACATTTTAACATAGTCACATTGAATATAGTCACATTGAACATAGTCACATTTGAACATAGTCACATTTGAACATAGTCACATTTGAACATAGTCACATTTTAACATAGTCACTTTTGAACATAGTCACTTTTGAACATAGTCACTTTTGAACATAGTCACTTTTGAACATAAGGACATAACATTTGGACATATTTGCATATGAACATTTTAGGAAGTGGGGTGAAATAATGAGGTTGTGCTAGTATGTTGATACTCGTCTCAATCCTTGATAAAAGAATTAATGGATACTTTTAAGTTTACTTGTGGGTTTTAGTTTGTGGCAGGGTTGTAATAATCCTCAAACCATGGTGGGACATGGGGACATACCTCTCATCCAAAAAGTACGGGAACAGTCAGGGGTGGCAGAGGATGTTTGAATCTGGGGGGCACAGGATTTGATGGGCACTTTTGGACTGAATTTGAAAGCATGTACCATAGCACAATAGCTTTAGGGACAATTCCTCCAATTGGTTTGCAGTACCATACCTTTTGTGTAGTATTCCTGCTCATGCAGGGTGGTAGTCAGTGGGAGGTGGTTACAGGGCACTTGCCCCCCAGAAAGTATTTTTTTTTTTAATTATAAAATTATGTACATCCGATCTCTGAAGTTGAGTTATGGGGTATTAAAAAAAAAAAAATTCCAAATTTGTTCAGCCGCTGTTGTTTCCCCCTCCCCTCCCCCGCCATCATCCCAACCTCTGCTGACTACAATCCTGAATGAGCAGAAAGACTACATGAAAATGTATTCCAAAACAATTCCTGCCTACAGCCACATGCTCAAGCATTATTCTTATTTAATGATATAAAATTTATCTAGCAGTGTTGATGACAATTTTTATCCATGTCTCCATGTAAAAAAGTTATTTGGGGAACTAGTAACACCCCTCTCTTTGAAAAAGAGGAGGGCAATTTTTTAAAGGTTTATGGACAGGAAGCAAGAACGTGAGCTTAATTGGAATAAAATATAATATAACCATGAAAATAGCAAAAAGCTAAAATCGGTTGAAAATTGCTACCATTTTACAACATTGTGAATTAAAGTTTAAGGCTCAGTATAATAGATTATGCAAATATTTATGGAACATCATCGTTTTGAGCAGTCTTCTCTGTCATACATTTTGCATAAATGAAAAATTTCCAAATTTGATTAGCTATAACAAGTGCTTTTGGTGTAATTTCAAGACCTCTGTTTAAAATTACAAACTCAGGTGCCTACAATTATTCCTTGTGTCCATATATTTTTAAGGGCTGGTGATTAGAAGTCTAGGAATACCATCTAAAGGACAAATTCATTTTCGCAAGGTGAATATTTTAAAACTATCTGTTAATTTTCTCTGTGATTTTAGGGTTTAGTCTTTGATTGGTTTATGGTGACACTGTTGATATTTTGTTTAAGGTGGAACTTACTGTGAGTGGAAGGGCACGATGGACCCAGACGACTACGATACGTTTGATAAGTATTTTGCCACGTTAAGTCAAGAATGTGCCAGCGATTCAGTCGAGGAGGGTATTTTAGAGTGGACACCTGATGAAAATACTCCCGATGTACTTTACTATCAGGTAAGAGACCAGGGGATAATAGTGTCATCCCCTTTCTATAACCCTTCACCACCAACCCCCCTCCCTGGCGCCCACCACCAAACCTGTCCAACAATTGTTTTGTAGAGGACAACATTTTGGTAGGATATGTGTAATTTTTATTGCATTTCTCTTTGAAATTAAAATAAAACGTTTGAATCTGCGTTGTTAGTTGAAAATTTGTACATATTCATGACTAAATAACTTAAATGACAAACAAAAAATTTAAAGCAAGATGTTGACAATTTTTGGCTCCATTAAATTGTAGCAATGTATATGTATACACTTGTGAATACTGTGAACATAAATCTACTTCCAGTTCAGCTGTGTATTGATTTAGAATTCATTTTTGTGTCATCCACTTAATTAATTTACCGTATTCAACGTAATAAGCATCACTTTTTAGGCCCAAAGTTTCTTCTCCGGGGTACCAAGTACAGTGTGCTGTTCTAATTGCATTGTGTGAACTGATTTTATACTCAGATACTAGCCCCACAATAGCCACCACAAAAACTTGTAGCATCAGACCAAAATAAGCAAAGAATGTAACAAAACTTATTTTAAGTCTTCAAATTAATCAAATAAATTATGTTATCAGTCAAAACAATGTTGGGTGGGCGCTTATTAGAGCAGGGAACTTATATGTATGTCAAATATGGTATATCTTGAAAGGGATAGTAATATTTAGATTTAACTTTTTAAGAAAAGGCCTAATTAATTCAAAACAAATAAGTTGATATGTAATGTCATCACTGCCACAGCTCTCCATTGTCCAATCAGCTTCTATTAATTATCTGCAACAGCTGTTTGAAGGACATCAGTGCTCCGTGACAAAGATGTTTAAAACTGATGTCATATACACTAAAAGTTTTTACAAATTATCAAGAATTAATATGCAAACTTTATGCTTATGCTAATTTTGTTTTATTATGACATGACATCCTTGTTAATTTATTATGTAAATTTTTTGCTTTTTAATAGTTAAATTAAAAATTTCTTGGGAGTATGTAGCAAAGCCAGAACAAAGGTTTTGACTTTTTACAATGCCCCAATCATCATTTATCAATTCCAGCAGGAATAGAATTTCTCATCATTTGTATTGACTGTGATTTAGGAAAGAAATATAAAGTCTTGTGTAAAGATTTTGAGTTGTCTGCCCATCATCCATGGCAAAATGTCCATAAATTAAAAAAGCTTCAAAATTTGATATCTCTGAAACTATACAGTAGGCAGTATTTTAAAAACCTGATCTGCTCAGAATTTCAAGTTCTCTTAAAGAAGCACTAGACTGAAAAGTGAGGGCGCTTTTTTTGCAAATTTTATAGATATATTATCCACAGCAGTTCAGTAAACTTCTTGCCTCCATAGCCCATAGGCGACATGAAGGCAAAGGTCACTTGAATATTCATATTAACCAGCTTGAGGAATAAAAAGTTATACCGTTGCATGCTAGATAAGCATTCAATTTTTTGGGGGGGACCCCCTAAAACTACAGCCTCACTTTACAATCTAGTGTTCCATCAATCAATATACAAGTACCCTTGAGGAATATAAACTTTGGACGTTCATTGTGAAATATTGATGAGATTCTTTCGCAAACATAGAACCAAGTTTTTTTCTCTCCCAAGTCTGATTGATGGTCATATGTTTTAAGTGCACATTATGTAAATGGAATTTCTACTAATTCTTACTTTCTATTAGTTTATGCTTACGCTGACTTATGTGGACTTTTGTGTATTGTTCTTTTTTGTTATTTTTCATTATGTGTGCATCTAGTGCTATATTCATCGCTATTTTGGATGGAAAATAATTTTATCTGAAGCCACCAGCACTGCACGAGGAGCATCTCTGTACGCTATACTGTTATGGGCGTTCCTAATACTTCATCTTTATTAAACAGGTTTGATACCTTGTTTTTTTGTTTTTGTTTTTTCTAGATGTTTATTTGAGAATTCACAGATATTAACAGGAATTACTCTGTGGTTGTAAGATTTTTTTTTATACAGCTTTTTGCAAGATGCCCTTAGTTTGACTGCTCTTGAAAGAATACTTTAGATGGCACCATAGAATTAAAATACGGAGAAGGTTAAGGTCTTAATGACTGCAGTGTAGGTCTTGTGTTTCTAATCTATTGGAGTTTCTTGATGATGTTACAAAACTAGTTGATTCTGGTCATAATGTGGATGTCATCTATTAAGATTTTCAAAAAGCATTTAATAAGGTTCTGTTAGGCAAATTCCTGAGAGTGCTTGGTGTGGAGGGAAAGTGTGCCAGTTGGATAAATTCTTGGTTAGTTGACAGGTCACAAAGAGTTGTTGTTAATAGTGAAGTATCTCCATGGAAGAAGGTTACAAGTGGTGTTCCTTAGGGTCTGTGTTGGGTCTGCTTCTTTTCTTAATCTTCAGTAATGAAATTGATGTTTCACTTGGCTTCAAGATTTGTAAATTTGCTGCTAACACTAAGCTGTACAGGATTGTTGATGGTACTAGGGATTCTTCACTGTTGCAAACTGATCTGGATAAGTTAGTTTGTTGGTCCCAAACGTGGCAGGTGTCATTGCAAATATAAATGAAAAGTTATTCATTTTGGTCAGAGCAATTTGGGTTTTGATTTCTGCATGAATGGTTAAAATCTTGGTTATGTTGATGAAGAAAGGGATTTCTGTGTTGTCATTATTAGCAATCTGAAGGCTTCCAAACAATTTGCTTTCACAGCTGCATGGGCAAATAGGATGCTTGGTTTTGATTAGAAGAACTTTTTGTTTTCTTGGTAGAGAGGTTGTTATTAATTTGTATAAAGAGTTAGTCAGGCCTTATCTTGAGTATGCCATTCAGGCTTGGAGTCACTTTCATGAGAAGGGTTAGGTCATTTTAAAGCAGGTTTAATGAAGAACCACTAGACTTATTTCTGAAGTAAGGAATCTAGATTACAAATTCTTGGTTTGACCACACTTGGGTTGAGAAGAGTACATGGCGATATAATTCAGGTTTTTAAATTCCTATCGGGTACTGTAGCTTTGACTTCCTGTTATTTCTTCCATGTTTCAGCTAATCCTCATGTGACATGTCGTAACAGTTTGAAGTTGACCAAAGAATTCTCATGGATAGATATATTTGGCATTCTAGCTTTTTGCAAAAAGTTGTTAATGAGGGAATGGTTTGGCTGAGTGGGTGGTTAGCTCCATTTCTCCTCACAATTCAAAGTCAACATGGATAAGTTCTTTACTAACTCTGGGTATCTGATTTTTTCTGTTTTTTTTTTTTTTTTTTTGTGGTGGTGTTTGGGCTTTTTATTGGGTGACTAGCCTGTTTAGCCTGTCATCTTGTTATGTTAGTGATTGAAGCCATGGAACATGTATTGATGAAAGTCACCAAAATTATGATTTTCCCCATTGATTCCAATGATAACAAATCATAGAAGTCACTTTATTTTCAAAAAAATCTCCCTTCAATTTTTTCCTGTTTCAAATATGTTACGCAGCTTTTTTTCTTTCTTGGTAATAGGGAATAAGCTATGTCATCCCAACATGAAATGTGGAATTTGGGAAAGATTTATTAACTTTAAGGCCATGCAAAATTGGCAAAATTGGCCTGGCCTACTGTAAAATAAGCACTAGATCAAGTAAGGGTGCTCGTTTTTGAGAATTTCACAGATATATTATCCACCACAGATCAATAAACGTCATGCCTCCATAGCCTGCAGAGGACATGAGGGGAAAGATCACTTGAATTTTCATATTAACCAGAAAATTGCTATACCATTCCGTGCTAGATAAGCATTTGATTTTAGAAGGGGAGAGGGGGCGGATCAGCCTCACTTTGCGGTCTAATGCTCCTTTAGGTTATGGTAATGTTAACATTGAAAACAACTCTATTATGCTAAAAATTATCTCAACCGCAAGGCAATGATATATTTATAAAAGTTTTAAACAATATGTAAACCTCGTGGGATTTGGCTGCTCAACAAATATAAAATCCCAAGTTTTTATTTTCTTCTACCACATCTACGGTTGACTGGACATATTTTGCCGATTTGCATGACTATCAAACCCACCCAAATCAGCCCAAAATTCCACTTTTCATGTTAAATGACATGGGTTTTTCCTGATAACTTCATAAAACCTAGAATACAAAAAGTTACATAACATCTTTGGAACAGTGACAAAGTAACAGTTTTTGATATAAATAGACTTTTATCATTGGTTGTCAATAAGGAAAACCACGATTTTGGTATCTTTAAAAAATACATGTTGGTTTCATTTAGTGATTGAGCTCAGCATTATCCATTATATTTATTTCTATGGATGGCACTGAAGATGAAAAACCTACATGCCACGAATCAACGCGAACTTTCATACAACCATACATGAAATAACCAAGAAAAGTTAATTTGTTCATACTTGTTCGATTTATTAAGCCACATTCACAGAAATTCCATGATTTACACAAATACATTGATCATTGCAATTTGTTAGAAGTCAACGGTATGATAGATTGAAGTCATTTTTGTTAGGTTTTTGTATACGTATTATCATTTTCTTTCTTTTCTTTGCAGTGTTACTTACATCGTTATTTTGGTTGGAGGATAAATATATCTGACCAAGAACCAGATGCCAGCACACCTATACCAACTGTGACCAGTTATACCAGCACACCTATACCAACTGTGGCCAGTTATACCAACACATCTATACCAACTGTGACCAGTTATACCAGCACACCTATATCAACTGTGACCAGTTATACCAGCACACCTATACCAACTATGACCAGCTATACCAGCACACCTATACCAACTGTGACCAATTATACCAGCACACCTATACCAACTCTGACCAATTATACCAGCACATCTATACCAACTGTGACCAGTTATACCAGCACACCTATACCAACTGTGACCAGCTATACCAGCACACCTATATCAACTCTGACCAGTTATACCAGCACACCTATACCAACTGTGACCAGTTATACCAGCACACCTATATCAACTCTGACCAATTATACCAGCACACCTATACCAACTGTGACCAGTTATACCAGCACACCTATACCAACTGTGACCAGCTATACCAGCACACCTATACCAACTGTGACCCGTTATACCAGCACACCTATACCAACTGTGACCAGTTATACCACCACACCTATACCAACTCTGACCAGTTATACCAGCACACCTATACTAACTGTGACCAGTTATACCAACACACTTATATCAACTGTGACCACTTTATGCCAGTCATAGAATTCTAAATATCTTTTGCTTAATATTCAGTATGATAGTCTCATCTCTCTCAAAATACTCTTTTGAAATGAAGTATTACAATCATTTTTAACAGCATTTTTTCTTTACAGGGTGAAATTTAATTCTGTGATATTCTTGACTCGCTCTGTAGAACTTGCAGAGAAATTATATTGTATAAAAGTACCATTAATTTTCTCATAGATTATAGGTATATATCTCTTTGTAAGGAGTTCCCTTTGATTAATGCTGGATGTGATTGGTGGAAATCTTATCACAATTATCTTATTCAAACATAGTACCTGTAGGCCTCAAGTGTTTCTTAAATCCTTTCTAAAAAATTAAGATATTTAAATTATGCTAGAAGATGGTAATAGTGTTATTTCAACTGTAAAAACAAAGTTGTCATTTCTGAAAATTCTACCATTTTTCTGACCTGATAACTAACCCCTGTCAGATACAGGTGATATATAAAAAGAAAAACAGGCTAACCACTTATTTACAGTATTTTAACAGAGACAGAACTTGAATTTAGCCAATTTGCCCACTTTATAAAATTTAAATTGATTTGAATTTATACTATATAGGTGCAACTTGGATAATGAAGCTTATACATTACCACTGCCATATTGTGTGTCAGAAAAGTTCTTGAATTTCAATGGTAAAATACATATTTACTATTTCAGAGGTATTACATATTTTTACCATTTCATTGGTAAGATATCTTTACCATGTCAATGGTGATATCTTTACCATTTTCATGGTAATATATCTTACTCATTGCAATGGTAATGTAACAATAATTTTAACAGTAATATGCTGTTAAAATGTTCTCACCATTCTCATCTTGTTCTTTGGTATGTACCAAAATAATGGTTTTGCTTTTTCGTGGTTTAGGCTGCTTCAAAATATAATATACAGATGTAACCAAATGGATTTATTTTGTAAAAGATTTAAATCTGGTATGAAGGATTATGGAAATCAAATTTCAAGGATGGCTTAAGAGATTTCCATATATTTCCTCTGTATTGTATAATATACATGGTACAATTCTTGAAATTCTTGAGGTGTAAAGTTTCTACTATATATTGTATGTACATAAATATTTGTAATGGTAGTGGTGTGGAATGGGATTTTTTATCAGTACTGCAGGACCAAGATTCAGAAATATTTTCCTCAGATATAGTTTAATCTGTGATATAGAGATGTATATGAAAGCCTTATGTTTTCAAAAAAATCAAGCTGGAAAATTAAAACTGTAGAATTAGTAAACTTTTTCTTGTTGTGTGAAGTTTGTTTGGCATCACTCTTATGTTTGGCATCACTTTAATGTTTGGCATCACTCTAATGTTTGGCATCACTCTTATGTTTGGCATCACTCTTATTTTTGGCATCACTCTTATGTTTGGCATCACTCATTGGCTAAATTTGCATATTTTTTGTTGAATGAATGTTTTTGCAAACCATCAATTTGTTTTTTGTTTTTTTCAGATTGAGCTTTCAGATGATTACAGGGTTGTTGTGAATATTTCAAGTCACTTGCCATCAAACCACTTCCATTTAAAGAATATTAAGCATGACTGAAATATGATAACAAAGCTTTATTGTATTTTCATTGTTAATACAAATCTGATGAAACTTGCATTTTGAAACCTTTTCTGATCACTGTTGATGTTATTTTTATAAAGAAAATGCATGCTGTTATGTGTATAGATTATAAAATAAAAACTAGCTGTTGACTCAGAAAGTCTTGTTTTAAAGACAGTCATGAAATCAATGTTTCTGCAAAAATGTAATTTGACGTAACATATTCTTGTGTGTGACATAATTATCTTTAAACCGAAGAGGCTGCATATATCTTACTTTCAAGATTGGAAACAATTATTTGTAACTTTTTAATTTAATATGCAACACATAGGCTTAAAAGAAATTCACTATTAAAAAGTATCTGAAAATCTTGTTTTTTGGTTCTGATGCGATAGCATCAGGAACTTATGCGGTCATGATGGCATGTGTGTGTGTGTGTATGTGACGGCCAGCTCGTAAACGCGATATCTCCAAAACGATACATTGGATTCATGTCACATGTGGTACACAGATAGCCCATGGTTTGTAGATGTGCCCTATTGGTTTTGGTGGTGATGTCATGCATATTAATGAGTAGGCGAGCTTAATGTAAAATCTTGAAATGTTTATATTTTAACAGCCGCATGTCTGTCTTGTTTTCATATATGTTATGATATTGATGTTATCTAGTGTGTATGTGTTCATCGTATAAAAATGTTGATATTTAATCATTAATATGCTTAGTGGGCAGGGTTTAATATGATTTTGTAAACAAAAAGCTTGTAAACATGATATCTCAAAAGCTATAAACTGGATTCACGTCATGTGTGGTACACAAATAGCTCATGGTCTGCAGATGTGCCTTATTGTTTTGGGTGGTGATTTCATGCATATTAATACAGTAAAAAGGTTGAAAAAGTGATGAATGAGCAAGTGTATGTCTGTTTTGTATTGCATTGGGCATGATAATATTGTTGGTTATTGTGTACATGCATTTGTTATCAACAGATATCATTAATGCGATGGTACAGATGTGGCTCAATGTGAGAGTGCTGATGGATATAAACACCATACTGTATCTCATGAATGGTATATCAGATTTATGCCATATGTTGTACATAGATGGATCATTGTCTGTACATACGTTCTAATGTTGTTGTAGTAATATCATGAATATTAATGAGTAGGCGGGGCTTACTGACAAACTCTTTTGAAATAAGATAAATGAGCAACCATTTTTGTATCATACCTGCTATGATAATGTTAATTATTGTGCACATGCTGATGTTGTCAACATATTTTCTTTTCTTGATCTGCATGGTGGGTGTGGCTTATGAATGAATATTTCATGGCATGGAATTACTTGACAATTAATACAAATTTTGCAAATCAATCAGCTGATGAAAAAAGCATCGGAACCACAAAATTTTTGGTTCTGGTTTAGTGAGAGAATCATACTTGTCAAAAGGAGCGATTTGATATGCTTGGACTTGATGACATCATTGAAGCTCATTTATTTGCACACCTTGTCTTTCTTTCTTTAGGAGATTCCTGTAACAAAAAGTCACTGATCCCATGGCTTGTAATTTTGTCATGTTGGTCAAAAGGCCGTTTATGGGCCCTTGCCTTTGACAAAGTTTTGTAAAAATCACACATTTTTGTTGATCAGTTTGTACTGAAATTTAAGCACAATAAAATGGAGGAAAAAAACAACAATACTGGATGGGTTAAATACAACTGGAGGGCAAAAAACCTTCAGGAATATATAAACCTGTAAAGTTTGTCTTTGTAAAATATACATCAACAAACCAAACTGTAAAATATACTGTGATATGCTGTGCCTCTTTGCAAGTTTTGCCCTTATTTTTCTTCATTTAATTAAAACTTTTTAAATTGTTTTAATCTCATAAAAGCATAATAATTACATTCTACTACTCTTCAGTTCTTATTCGATGGCAACCTCTGTTATCATCAACTAACCACAGCTCTATGATAGCAATGATGCATTCTATCTGCTCTCATGTATCTATAATGCTGCAATTTTACTAGTTTATTTTCTGTGTGATCCAAAGGATAATGTAGTTAATGAGTCAATTTGATATTTCTTTCATCAATAAACAGAAGGGTCATTTTCCCTCCCACGAAAAATATGCACTTTAGATTATCTTCTAAGTTCTGTCTATTTAATTTGTTATTACAAAAATCTTTGGAGAAATCATGTGATGCACAAATTTAGCTTACATAATTTAAGAGCAGTCAACTTCAGGGTGGTAGCAATTTTTAACTTTCAGTACTTGAAAAACAAAAGTCTAGGTGAGAAATTGCACAACAAATTAACATCATCATGCAAGGTCATCTTTGAAGTTTTATAAAATGAATGAATATTTTATTCAGAAATGATAATTACATAGAGTGAATATTGTTAACGTTATTAATAGAAATATCCCTCTTACACAGCCTTATGCCTTTCAGTGTATGTCTTTCAAAATTTAGGAATAATGTTGGATCATAATTGGTTTTAATAAAATAGGAGGAGTAAGAAATGTAAGTACTAAAATTATGGAAAAATCCTAGTATAGCCGCAAATTGCTATATAGAATTTAATCAGTATAATTGTAGCATTCCCTGGTTTAATAAAGTAAGTTTACTTTTATTTCTTAGATTATTATTTTTCATTATTTATGTTATTCTTGAATTAAAATTTCATTTTTACACAAAAATTTAACAAGAATATTTTCATTAACAATTTTTTCCACCAAATTTACAAAGTTATAAAAAAAATCTTGAACTTTAGATAACAGAATAAAGTTATATTACAAGAAACACATTTTGCCAAAGTTGTGCCACTATACTAGGATTGTACCAAATCTAATATGATTATGGTAGTGGTGATTATGGGTATAAGGAATATACGAAGGGAAAAAAGTGCAATTAATATTCTGTCTCACTTTTTTGTATCTTGGTGTGGAGTTTGTTACTTTTTTACCACTTTAGTCCCTTACAGAAGAAAATGGAAAGGTATTTAACCGATGACATCAAAAACTTACCCATCTTCTAAAATTATTCAACTCAAAAGCTATAAAATAGCCATTTTTTTGGCTATGTAGATTCATGATTTAGATATTGTTGCCTTTCATTGGGTGCCTCTATTTCTATAAGCAAGTAAATCAGAGGCGTAGGAAGCCGGGTGAGTTGGCAGAGGGCAAATTGACCCTCCTGAGAGGAATCACATTTAAGGTTGCACGATTTCTTCCAGGTTGGGAGGTAAACTTGGGAAATTATTCAAATATAATAGAAACAATTAATAAAATAGGAATGGAAATTTTGTAAAATTGAAGGAAAATATTGGTGAAATTGAAGGAAATTTTAATGAAAATTTCACACAAATTGGATAAAATTTCACAAAAATTAAATAAAAATTGACAAAATTTAGATAAAATTTCACAAAAATTAGACAAAATGTCACAAAAATTGATGGATATTTTCCAATGAGCAGCAACATTTGATAGAAACTTTATTTATCAGTGCATTTGTTCCATTTGTAACCAGTAAATTTTTGGGGTTCCTGTCCCCCTTCCCCTAAGAAGATACCATCCCTACATGAGAATCTAGTAGTACAGGTGTGTGCTTTCATTATTTGCTCTTTTTATTTATAATCAGGAAAAGATGTGTGTTTTTTCTATCATGTTTATGTACTTGGTGTCAAATATAATTGAGGAGAAAAGCTTGATTTGTGTTCTGATATTATGTTGTGTGCAATGAATAGCAGCAATGAACAGATTTGGACAATTCCATTTTAATAGCAAAGGCAAATGGAAAAGTAAAGAAACAGAGGAATTTTAGCACTCTGTAGAGTGCATACCACAGCCCGCTTGATAATTCCAACATGCCTATCGCCTAAAATTTTGAAAAGTTCACCCCCATCCCCAATACAATTTATCTCAGAAATCATAGACCCACTAAGATTTATCCCCAAATCTCTTCCTCACTTCAGTATCAGTATTTGCCATTTGAATTATACACACTTTAGGGTTATCTACCTTCATTGTTTTCAGTTTTATTCAGGCTAAGCATTCATTGTTTGAGTTCTTTTCAAGGAAGATTTACATTTCATTCTTCTCCATTCAGGCCAAAAGCATTTTTTTTTTTTTTTTTTTTTTCTTCTTTGACACCTAACCTCTAGATTTGATTTTCTGTAGTCCAGAAAATGAATTGTTTGGAAATCCTTTCAGTACATAAATTCATTGTTCAGCACATTCCATTGGAAAGTTTGAACTAGAACTCTTAACAGATCTCATCCAAAAACATCCCCACCCCTCCATTTGTGCCCTTCCCTTGTTCCAATATGTTCAAATTTTGATCAACTCTTCCTTAAGCAGTAAACACACAACACACAAAATTTAATCCAAATCCAATCATCAGTTTTTTTTAGATACCTGATGACGAACAGATAAACAAAGCAGACGAAAACATAACCCCGTTTAACTTCGTTGGCGGAGGTAAAAATGGGATTAAAATCTCCCCTCTTCTAACTCTCCCATTCACAACTTCCCCTAACTCCAACGCCCCCAACTCCAATGCAGCCCCCAACTCCAATGCAGCCCCCAACTCCAATGCAGCCCCCAACTCCAATGCAGCCCCAACTTCAGTGCAGCCCCAACCTCAGTGCAGCCCCCAACCTCAATGCAGCCCCCCTCGACCTCAATGCATCCCCAACCCCAATGCATCCCCAACCTCAATGCATCCCCAACCTCAATGCATCCCCAACCTCAAGGCATCCCCCCTAACTTCAACCTCAATGCATCCCCAACCTCAATGCAGCCCCAACCTCAATGCAGCCCCACCTCAATGCAGCCCCAACTTCAATGCAGCCCCAACTTCACGCAGCCTAACTCAATGCAGCCCCAACTTCAATGCAGCCCCAATGCAGCCCCCAACTTCAATGCAGCCCCAACTTCAATGCAGCCCCAACTTCAATGCCCCCCCCAACTTCAATGCAGCCCCAACTTCAATGCAGCCCCCAACTTCAATGCAGCCCCAACTTCAATGCAGCCCCCAACTTCAATGCAGCCCCCAACTTCAATGCAGCCCCAACTTCAATGCAGCCCCAACTTCAATGCAGCCCCAACTTCAATGCAGCCCCAACTTCAGCCCCAACTGCAGCAACTTCAATGCCCCAGCCCTCAACTTCAATTCAGCCCCAACTTCAATGCCCCCAACTTCAATGCAGCCCCAACTTCAATGCAGCCCCAACTTCAATGCAGCCCCAACTTTCAATGCAGCCCCTTCAGCCCCCAACTTCAATGCAGCCCCAACTTCAATGCAGCCCCCAACTTCAATGCAGCCCCCAACTTCAATGCAAACTTCAATGCAGCCCCCAACTTCAATGCAGCCCCCAACTTCAATGCAGCCCCAACTTCAATGCAGCCCCCAACTTCAACCCCAACTTCAATGCAGCCCCCAACTTCAATGCAGCCCCCAACTTCAATGCAATGCAGCCCTAACTTCAATGCAGCCCCCAACTTCAATGCAGCCCCCAACTTCAATGCTTCAATGCAGCCCCCTTCAATGCAGCCCCTAACTTCAATGCAGCCCAATGCAGCAGCCCCAACTTCAATGCAGCCCCAAACTTCAATGCAGCCCCAACTTCAATGCAGCCCCAACTAATTTGCCCCCCAACTTCAATGCAGCCCCCAACTTCAATGCAGCCCCAACTTCAATGCAGCCCCAACTTCAATGCAGCCCCCAACTTCAATGCAGCCCCAACTTCAATGCAGCCCCGCTCCTCCCCCCCCCCCTCTGTCCACATCCATTTTTAATTTTATATTTAATAACATACTGGCGTCACTCCTAATTACTGTGAGAATATATTCGTATACAGTAGCGGATTCAATACCTTGTCCAGCCCACAGCCTGAGGTTTTAAGGTGAATGAAAATGCTGTTCGAACGTATTTCATTATTATATACACCTACTGTGAAATGAGCATGACAGAATACTTAGTTGATGAGTTCAGTGTCTACTCCAATCAGATCAAGGCTATGTCAGGCTCTGCAGAACATCGATCATTAGGATTAGTAGTAGGTAAAAGCTTTAAAAATTGTCTAAAAGCCAAATGCAATATACGCAATGAATTGATTCAATTAAAAACATGTGTTAAAAGAAATCGACACACGAGCTTGCAGTCTTTACTGACTCTGCCCCTAATCAGCTATACAGTGGTGCCGTCAGGAGTTTAATATTGGGGGCACAAACCTTTTCAGCATGGGTTCAAGGGGCCCGCCTTAGGCCCCTTGTGGAGTTCAGGTGCAAAGTCGGTGGTGGTTCGGAAGGCGAATCTCCCGGAAACCTTGCATTTTCCAAGTTTTAATTGCTATGCTAGAAGACGTCTCCCATTTTCATAATACATGGTATTTATTCAAGCATAGTATGTATGTCTATGGAGGTGCGGGGAGGTAGAGGGGGGGGGTTACACCGTATATTCAGATTGTTAAAGAGCTGGTCATAACATGGAAAGTTGGTCAAAACGCATAATCTGGTGATTTTTGTACATTTTCAGAAATATAGGGAATATTAATTTTTGAATTTATGACAAAGTTGTTAAAACAGGAAAAAAAAGGTAAAGCATCAGTGTTCCCAAACCAGGCACCAGGAAGCCTTTGCAACTTTCCTGTTTGCAGGCGGGGACATCATACAGGTTCAAATGAGAAAATGTTAACTTTCAGTTCATGTCACATACAGGTTCAAATGAGAAAATGTTAACTTTCAGTTCATGTCACATACAGGTTCAAATGAGAAAATGTTAATTTTCAGTTCATGTCACATATACATCACCATGAGAAATTTACAATGTTCTCCCGAATTTTGTTGCGCCCGGTCTACACATAAAATAAGAAAAGTTTACTGGTCTAGGTACATATAGGTTTATATTATTTTCTGAGGAAAGAATTCACAATTGAAATGGAAAAACTTTTTTGCTGCCAGCCCTAAAGTTTTGCATTTCGAATTGGTGGTACAGTGGTACTCCCTTTGCGCCAAGTCACTTAGAAACGTAGCCAACATGGGCACTTAAGGCAGGGGCACATGAGGCATGGACACTAAGGCAATGACACAGGAGGCAGAGACACATGAAGGAGGGTCAGAGTAGGAGGAGATGGGGACGCGTGAGGCATACATGAGGTAGGGACACACGAAATAAGGGAACCAGTGGCATGGGCACATGAGGCAGGGGCACGTGAGGCGAGCCCGCATGAGGCAGGGGCACACGAGACAAGGAAACAGGAAGCATGGTCACAGGAGGCAGGTGCACAGGGGGTATGTAGGGACACACGAGGCAGGGACACATGAAGTAGGGACAAAGACGCAGGAGACAGGGTGCACAGGAGGTAGGGACGCAAGAGACAGGGACACATGAGGCAGGGGCACATGAGGCGTACCCACATAAGGCAGGGCGCAGGAGGAAGCAGGGCGGCGGTGCGTTCAAAATATTGGGGGCTTATGAGGTCAGGTGACACATGAGGCAAGGGTACATGAAGCAGGGACACATGAGGCAGGGACACATAAGGCAAACGCACATGAGGCAGGGGCACATGAGGCAGGGGCACATGAGTCGGGGGCACATGAGGCAGGGGCACATAAGGCAAGGACACATGACGCAGGGACACATGAGGCAGGGGTACATGAGGCAGGGGCACATGGGGCAGGGGCACATGAGACAGGGACACATGAGGCAGGGGAATGTGTAGCAAGGGCATATGAGGTAGGGGCACATGAGGCAGGGACACATGAGGCAGGAACACATGAGGCAGGGACACATGAAGCAGGGACACATGAGGCGGGGACACATGAGGCAGGGACACAGAAGCCAGGGACACATAAGGCAGGGATACCGGAGGCAGGGACACAGGAGGCAGAGACATAGGAGATAAGGCACAGGGAAAGGTGCATGAGTCGGGGACACATGAGGTATGGGTGTGAAATTCAAAGCAAAAATAAACAGGGAAAATCTGGAGCTTCTCATCGCAGTCGAGTCCTCTCATAAGATAATAGAGATGAGGTGGGTCTTTGTACGTACTTAAACTCCAGTTCAATAATTTTGGCGATGCAACAAATGTAACTTCATTTATCTTCCAAAACCATGTTTTGTATTAAATAATATTTGGTAAGGGTCAATCCAACATACCATACAAATTTGTTCTTGTGATGGGCAAAGTAGTGTGGCACCCTCTTTAGCAGATATCCAGCTCTACTAGTTTACACGCATACTCGCTTGACAGTGCCACCGTGTGAATGCAAGGCATAATATTGCATTGCCACACAGCGCGTAAACAACAACACTGATACTTGCTTTAACTTAGTTCAACATGAAATGATAGGGGGTGGAAGATCGTCGTCGTCTGCTTGACGATTGTGAACAACAAATTGAAAAATGGAACTTTTTCAAACGGAGGAGCATTACATTGTTTATGATAATGAATACAGTTTATGGTGTAACAGAAAGGATGGGCGTCTGATACCACAGCCAGGTAATTTTTTGAACGTTGTTTCCGTTTCCATTAACACACGACGTTAGGCCTAACGTTAAGTTTAAGTCTGGGTTAGGTGAGATAAACATATCAGTATGCTACACACTATTGAGTGAGACAACCTAAGTAATAGAAACTTCCATTGGGATTTTCATTTTGACCTATCATATGACCAAAACTTTAACAAATTATGGTGGCACAACCATTAAAAATAATACTGACGAGCTACTTATTTGATGACAATAATATTGTATCTGAATCTGAATCGGTTAAGTCGGCAAAAATCCTTCAAGAGGACATGAACGCCAACCGAGCAAACTTACTCGTTTGTAAACTTACTAGCCTAGGCCTATACAAAATACATTTTTATCTCCTAGGCCTAGTAGTAGTAGGCTAGGCCTACAACAAAAAAGAATGAAATTGAATGACTCATTGTTTATTTTGACAACTTTGTCCGTCCGACTTGCGACGGGCATACACAAGTAACGCACAGCTTATGCCAGATTACGCTGGCGACTTAGTTTTCAGATATTCGCACTTACGATTTTCCTGGAAAGACGAAAGTACAAAAAAAAGTTTACATCATATTACACGATGGAGGAGCATGTTTGATATGCAATAAAATATCATTCGAATGAAATAAAATATATGTGGCAAAATGGTCAAAAAATTATTTTGGAAAAGAATTTAGGCCTATAATACAGCTAAAAGAAAGTTTAGCTTAGTAAATTGTTTTTGTGTATGTCTTTGAATGAATTTCATGTCCATGTTGTGATACTCAGTATGCAAGTGTAGGAACGGGGAAGGCAAGGGGAGCGTGCCCCACACAAAAGAATAAAGTGCCCCTATTGGAAATGAAAAGTCCACTGAGTCATACTAGAATTAGTGGCGAAATTTGCTGACACTTTTAAACAAATATTACAAAAGTACCTTTTCAAAATGAATGCTACTTCGGATCAGAGATTCTATCTATTGCTGGTGGGAGGGGAGGGGGTAATTTTCATTTATTAAATAAAAATAAAATGAAGACAATAACTGTTTTGTCAATGAATATGTAGACCTGTAACAAAATATTTTGTCCAAACAAAATTGGTATAGTTTGGGTCATTTTTATACTCTTTACCCTGGACCAATTCAGCCTCATGACTCATACCTACATGAAAAATGGGCGGATTTTTGCTTTTGAAAGTGAGGTAAAGTCAAAAGTTGTGCCTTTCTTTAAATTTCCCTCTCAAATTCCGCCTATGTACATGAACAACGGTGACCAATAAGGTTAGAATTAAGCAGTTTGATGGCATCATGGTCAGTTGACACAAAATTAAATTCAATCACTGACGTCTTCATATTGGTACAAAATCATATCAAGCACATTATGAAAATTGAATTACACACTGGAAAATTGAATATCGTGAAATGGAAGAAATGTGTCGATGGCAGAGTTTAAACATATTCACGAGGAGGGGGTTAAGTGGTCAACATGTGATGTGATAAAAATACTGTGGGATAAAATGAGGTTGTGTAACGTGATAACACATGTGCGCCTGAAACTAATAAGGCTGAATCTCCTTGCTCCGGTTCCATCGCCCGTGAATAGTGTAAGCATATATTAGTGCATGATGTAACTTTATTCAAAAAGTGAGGAAGAAGGGAGGGGGAGAGAACATGGGGACAATGTTTTTCCAAAATGTGTTCTGACTTATAACTGCCTAGGTCCTAAACAGAGAAAACTGCTCCTCCTGTAGTTAGAGGAGTTCACCTTTACCTAGTTAGCCTACATTATTCTCTTTCCGTTTGGGAGATGAAATTGGGTACTATAGTTTGACAAAATGGGAAATTGATAAAACATTACATTTTTGAAGGCTAAACCCTAGCTGTTTGTTAGAGATTTCAAACAAATATCACTAAACATCAATGTTGGAATAAATGTTGGAAAATTTTCCGCTTGTGGCCGGAATGTTTTTGATTTATACATGAATTCTTTTCTTTTGGGAGGTGACTCTTCATATGCCCTTGTCTCTGAACCCTTGAAATATTTTTTTCTTGAAATGACTTAAGAATCGGGGAATATATCCAAATTGTTACTGGGAAACAAAACCTTTGAAAGAGGGATAATATGTGTGGGGGAAGGGGGTACACGCGATTGAGTTCCTATCTGGACTATTTAAGATTCAATTTCTTGATAACAAAATAGAGTTTCCAGAAAACTAATTTCATGCATGTCAATTTGGGGTATATTGGGGAGGGGGAGGGTGGTTGTCTGTACTATCCCACTAGCCAAAAGTGGGGGATATATACCCCAGTCAGGAATGATGCCATAAATTCCGTAACATGTGGGCTGAAGCTTATCTCGTTGTTTGCACCCTTAAAAAGATATTTTCGTTTACATTCGCCATGTGGTACATGTATATGTTACGTATTGTCAGATCTCGTTCAAACTTTCAAGATCCAAATTTTGTTATTAATGGTACGCACGCTAATTGTACGATTTAGTGGTGTACGCCCGCGGTTTCTTTTGAAGCTTGGATGTTTGCAGTGTTTTCAATTAATTAGGTACAGACATTTCATTGGTTGCACAGTGAACCATTGCCGAGAAGGATCAGTAAAATAATTTAAAATTTTAACCAATTTACAACAGCCATTGAGGTTTATATCGTAGGTGCTCATTAGGATTAAGTCTTTTAGTATGTTCGTGCTATTTCTACATACTGTAGTAGGACAAATTTGTGAACTTACAATGACAAAAGGCAACAGCCACAGATTCGTCATGGAAAGGCTTATTTTAAGCGTGCGTCATCAATATTCAGTTATGTTAATATGTTGAGTCAATGTAAATGTTTTCCACATTGTAATTTGCACAACGACTTCCGACTGTGTGCAGCCGATGCATATTGCTACAGTACACAGTGATATGTTATCTGACCAAACTGGCCCAGGCCTAACTGTTAACTGTTATTTTTGTTAAACGGTAAAACTGTTAAGGCTTATGGCATGGTTACACTCAGTGCAGTGTTTGTAATGTGGATTAGGAGTCTAATTTATATTTCTAACTTCTAAGACCCTAAGTCGCCACACAACTTCCTAAATTAGTGAGCCACCATCTCATTACAATGCTATGCAATGTTAATTAGGCCTATGCATCATCACTGAAACAACAAAGTTTAACTTCCAATGGCTACCAACTTCAATCCTTACCAAGTTAAACACTTAAAAACTTAATCCTCAATTCCCAAATCAAATGATGGTATCACTGAGTAACGCTGGGCCAAAACTTATTGTTAAAAATGTACCAAAAATTGTTAATTTCTTGAAGTTTTGGCTCCGTGGTCTTTAATGAAATGTCTTTGTAGAAGTTGACTTTTGTGCACTAGGCCTGGTTACGCCTATGCGTGTGTAGGATGTCACAAGTTAGAGAAAGAGCAACACAGGCGAGAAAATTTCACAACCGTTTTTGTGTATATATATATACAGCACAGTAATTGGATGAGTTGGAGTTTTGCCACATCCGCATCCTACGTACTAGCCTGTATGTTGTTTTTGGTTACAACCTGTTAAGTGGTCAGAATTAATTCCGAAAGTGCACAGCTACTTAATTTTACTGGTATCACTTCTGACACATTGCTTTGAGTTTTGAAAGCAAGAGAGATGGCGACAAGTGATGTGTGAGATGTTGGACACAACTATAGAGCGAGAGATTAAATATATACAGAGTCCTCGTGGAGGGTGTACCTGTATAATAGCAGATCCACTACATCTCCACTTTCAAAGATACCAACTATTAGCTTATAACACTGCAAACTATAATAATGTCAATGCATGAAGATCTCTGCGGTAACAGTGGTTTTAACTTACAGTCCAGTTAAGGTACATTTAGTTATCGGTTGGTTCTAATTTATAAATACTGAATGTGGTCATAATATGAAATAAGAGTTAAAAATTGAAAACAGTCTTTGAGTCTTTACTGTAAGTAAAATAACTTACTTAAATGGTGGAATATAATGCAATCAATGAATCAGCAGTGCTACGGTACTGATCCATGTGTAGAGTCTTGGGATTATTATACCCAGTCACTGACTCTGCACTTTTCTTTTCCCTTTTTGTTAAAATTAAAGATTGAAGTGATTGTTTCGGTAATGTGTTATCCTGTTATCCATTACAAAAATACACTCAGGAAAAAAACTGGCACATTTTCTTTGTTCGAATACTTTACATGCGTATACTACTAAGCTAATCTACTTGACACTGTTTCTGTCAATAACAGAATTTTAAGTTTGACTTGAATCTTCTTCTTTCACATGATATAGTCTTTGTATTTGGCTGGTGGCTGGATATTTGCTCTGGTTCTGGTTGTTTTCACTGCAGTCGTTTGCGGAGTTTCGCTGGTTGTTGTAGTTGCACAACTTGTGACTTGGGTTAAAGTCTTGACTGATGTGCTAGTCAAATTGGTAGTCGTTTTTTTGGTTCTGTTACTGATTTTCTTTGTTATCTGTTTTGCTTGAATAAACTTCAGTTTCTTTATGAATTTCTGCGTTTGGTGTTGTAGCGGAAAAGCCTTCAGTGGTGGTTCTGAAAAAATTTCTGTTTCTCCTTTATTTGCTGCCATCCTCGGTTTGAACAAGATAAGATCGTGGTCCAACTTTCTGTAGATAAGTTGCCTTTCGCCAACATTGTTTTGGCATATCTGGTTTAAGGCGAACCACATCGCCGATGTTCAGTTCGGGTAAATCTCTGGCTGTCTTGTTGTAGTGGAGTTTGGCCTTTTGTTTCTTAACTGTGATGTTTTTGCTGACTCCTTCTGCAACATCAGGTTGAAGTAGCTGTTCTAAAATTGGAAGTAGCGTCCGAGTTCTTCGCGACACGAGCTTTTGTACGGGACTTTGTCCATCTGAGTTAATCGGGCCCGTGACTCCACATCCAAAATGTGCAGCGTTTCAAGCGTGCATTAATGTGCCCTCAACAAGTCTAGCACCCTGCCCCTTTTCAAATCAAGCTAGGGGTCTGATTGAGAACTCGTACTCCAATCCCATACAATATGATACAGCATGGCCTAAATAAGTTTCTGAGAATTTGCATATTAAAGAATGTCCAAATTCTGATTGGAAAATACTGCGATGTAATTAACAACAAGACATACATGTCTGTACATGTAACTAATAGACATGCACGTGTATGAAGGACTTCATACCAATATCACAGCCAGGCTCAGTACTGGTACGAAATGTGAATAGGATTACTGTCTACAGCTATAAGAGCTATTTTTAGTGCCATCATGTATTAAAATCTGACACTTTTGTATAAAATTTTACCTTTCTGGAGCTTTAATTAAATAACTACATGGAATATCTCTTATTTAAATTACAAGCTTCATGAAGACATACAAAAATCTGCTTGAGCCAGAATCTCAAGAGCAAAACTGTTAAAACCTAGAAGGGGATGCACTTTAACACAAAACTTTGTACAGGAACATATGAGAGCTCACGTACTATTTGATCAGCTCCACTCATTGCACTCTTGTGTAATGAGTGAAGCTAAATATTAATTTGATTAACTCTCTTGTTTATTTCTTCCCTAGACCCATTTATTAAACAACGTTTAATCCATTTAAGCATTCTTGCTTCGAACAAACATTGGTATCAGTGGCGGATTAAGCTTTTGGGCCTTAGGATGAATCTGTATGAACGTGCCCGTTTGAAAATATACTCTACAATTTTTATGACTTTTTACGACATTTACTGAAAACTATGTCATGATCTGATAACCCTATAAAGTTCACTTACCCTTTGTATCATGCTGTTATTGTCTACCATTCAGTGCCATTGCCAATTTGAATTTTGTTTCTGTAATGATTATTTTTCCTTCTCTTTTTCAAAGATGATTTAAAGAACATGCATTAATTTCTTTTTCAAAGATGATTTAAAGAACATGCATTAATTTGTTTACACTTAATTTTATTTGTTTGTTTGTTTGATGAGGGCTTAATGGCACCATGACAGCGAGGGTCAAATTGTGCCTGAGAGGTTAGATCATTCCAGAGGTAGGAAGAAAAGAAAATAGGGGAAGATTGAGAAAAACACGGGAACTAAAAGCCAGAAAGCTGGGATTGAGAGAGGAAGTGCATGGTTGAAGAAAGGGGAAAAGTAGAGGGGAGGGGGTGGGAGAGGAGAACTAAATATGTTTGTATAGGGAAGCAAGATGAAGGAAGGAGATATTTTATCCGGAGGGTTTTTCTGAAAGAGCTTGGCTATTGAGTTGTGGGAGCAAGGTAAGCTCTGGGAAGGTTGTACGGGGGCAAGCAAAGAGGACATGGTGGACTGTTAGGGTGCAATGACAATTGTTGCAGAGGGGTGGGGGGAGCCAATAAGCAGGTGGGAGTGAGTGAGGTGGGTGTGACCTATTCTAAAGCAGGTAATGTGGAGGTTGTCAGCACGGGAGAGTACAGCATACTGTAGATATTGACTCGACAGTTCCGGCGGTAAAAAATCAAGCAAAAAAAGTTGCAATAGCAAAAACCAGAGTTGAAAGCGAAGCTTGCAGATCTAGAAAAGAGAATGTCATAACCAGAGTTGCTTAGGATTTGCCTAGATCTGAAGCCCTTATATAAAGCTCTACGTAGACCACATTACATAATGCCCACCATCGATTACATTCTGCCGAAGTAGTCAAAAGCCAATATATTCAGCATACTAGATGCTAAGGATGCTAAGTTAAAGTTGACCACAAAAGCAAGATGCTTTATACATTTGAAACGCCTTTCGGAAGGTATCAATGGCTTCGAATTCCTTTTGGCATTGCAACAGCGCCTTGAGGAGTTTCAAAGAAGGAAACACAAGCTAGTTCTGGATCTCCAAGGTGTTAAAGTAATAGTAGATGATTATCTGATTTTGGGATGTGGAGAAACCAAAGAAGAGGCTAATACAGATCATGACAAGAATCTCATACAATTTCTGGAACGTGCTGGACAAGTTGGGCTGAAAATCAACCGCAAGAAAGTTAAACTGAGACTGAAGTCAGTGCCGTATATGGGTCATATCATCACAGATGAAGGAGTTACCCAGAAAAGGTGAAGGCAATTGTTGACATGCCAAATGGAGAAGACCAACAGGGAGTCCAAAGGTTGTTGGGGTGTGTAAGTTTCTTTCAAGGCTGTCAAATGTAGCAGAGCCACTCAGACACTAACAGACAAAGAAGCATGCATCTAATGGCTTCCTCACCATGAAGAAGCACTACGAGAAATCAAACAAATGTGGTAACAGTATGAAGTTGACCAAAGAGTTCTCATAGATAAATATTCAGCCTTTTTGCTTTTCGCAGAGAGTTGGTAATGAGTGGAATGGTTTGTCTGAGTGGGTAGGCAGCTCCCAATTCTGTTCACAATTTCAAAGTCAACATTGATAAGTTCTTTACTAACTCTGGGCATGTTTTATTTTTTATTTTTTTGTGGTGGTGTTAGTTTGGGCTTTTTATGGGGTGACTAACCCTTCTTAGCCTGTAATCTTGTTATGTTATGTTATGTTAAATGCTGACTCAAGCACCAGTATTCAAATACTATGATGTGAATATGCTGAAGTCACCATCCAGTGTGATGCGTAAGAGGAAGGACTAGGGTCAACTCTCCTACAAGAAGGACAACCCGTGACATTTCCCTCCTTTGCCCCCAAAGCGCTGTCCAAAACTGAGCAAAATTATGCTCAGATTGAGAAAGAGTGCCTCGCCATTGTCCACGCCTGTGAGAAGTTTAATCAATTCATATATGGGGGACAGTAAGTGATTAGTGCATACCGTTCACAAACCACTGATACCAATCTTTCAGATGCCCATACATAATGCAAAGAGATTTCAAAGAATACGTCCAAGACTCCAGAAATACAAGATTATGATGAAACACAAACCTGGAAAAGACACGCTTATTGCAGACTTTCTTAGCAGAGACTACCTGACAGGAAAACACAGCAAAGATCAAAACTTTGATGAACTGGAGCACATAAACCAGATCGACAATGTCAGTGTCCAGGAATCAACACAGCATCAGTTGCGGAATGCAACCAAAGCAGTGCCACCCTGATGGAGTCAATGTTAGTAGTACAACATGAATGGCCAGAAAATAGAGCAGATGTACTGTACCTGTGTGTATCAGGGAATATTTTAAATACAGAGATGAAATCACAGCACAGAATGGGATTATGTTTAAAGGACAAAGGATAATAGTGCCCAAATCCATGTAACCACTGATATTACAGAAAGCTCACAACAGCCATCAAGGGGTTGAAGTGTGCATGAGACAAGCCAGAGATAGTTTGTTCTGGCCAGGAATGTCACAACAAATCCATGAACTGGTATCAAAATGCACCACATGTAATGCATTGAAGCCAAGACAGCAGAAAGAAACAATGATATCTTGGGAAATTCCTTCCAGACCATGGCAAATTGGAGCGCAAACTTGTTCACATACAGTGCAACCAAACAGACTGCAGTGCACATGCACCTACTGTACTCACAGTAGACCCCTATTCTGACTACTGGGAAAAAGATAAACTAGAGGATACCTGAGCCCAGACAGTGATTAAAACTAACAAAACAACAGTTTGCCCGACATGGATAATAATGGCCCTTAGCTTTTATCTCAAGAGTACGAACAATTCGCAAAGACTTGGGATATGAACCACATACTCCATCGCCTAGACACAGCCAAGTAATGGTAAGGTGGAGTTGGCTGTGAAATAGCCAAAACCTTTATCCGTAAAGCTGAAATAGATAAGAAGGATGTGCATCTAGCCATATTGGATTGGAGAAACATACTTAAATCCAATCAATGTAAAATATAACACAAATTATTACTTTACATCAATTCTTTTTTGATTTTTCAGGTGTTTTTGTTTTCTAAAGGTGTGACAGACTACCCACAGATGCATTGGAACTGATATAAATCTTCATTTTACAATAAAAATATCTTACCAGGTATTACAATAGGCATGGTGATTAGTTTGTCACAACTTTGTAATATTGTAAGCCAGGTCCCATAGACTTAGTGTGTTAGGCTGAGCCTAGTGTTAATATCAAAATGGCATGAACCCCACCATCAAGACCCCGTATTTCTATGGAAACAGTTGGAATTGAATTTTCTAAAGGAATTTTCCTGCATTAGGACCAGTTTCTTCAATTTTCTTTGCGGAAATAACTGCCCGTGAAGAAAACCAAGTTTGGCAAAGTCGTCATATTTACTGATGTTCTCAACTGTCTTAGAGGACCTTTTCGGCAAACATTTCTTATGAATTCCATGTGGAATGAACAGAAGTAAGTGTCTAATAGATAATCAGCATAGTCTATCAACATAAAGGTAGCTGTGAAGCTTGTCATGGCTGAAATTGGGTCAGAAATAAACAAAAAACAGTTTTGTGCATACTAAATGAAGTAAATGACCTAATTTGCATATCATTTGCATAATTTTTATTTTATTTTTTGCAAATGAATGATTCTTGTTTTTCTGCAATCTTTAGTTTTGGACATCATAGAAAGGAAAATGCATTTTTTTGGAAAATTTAGTGCCATACACTATCAGATAGATTATTCACAGAATGGGGGGATAATTTTAAGGTCAAAATGTACCAAATTTTTCATATTTGCATTTTTTTTTCTTCTTCTGATTCCTAAAAATCCATGAATAGTATCAAATGAAAGGTCTTTCCAAGGACGATTTAGAAATTCTATCCATATTTTTTTGCTATTTAGCCACAAGGCACAACTTGTCATAAAGATAGCATGTTTGGAGACCTAATATGCTAATTCAATGACCTAATTTGCATATTTGACTTTAGAAATAAGCAAACATTTGAAAGTTCAACATGTTAGCTTTCATAAAAGTCCAACTTGTTTTGGTACAAATGGAACAGAAAGTGCTGAAAAAATCCTCTTTTCAAAAAGTTTCCAAAATAGCTTATTCTATTTTTGGACCCTTGGGAGAGTAAGGGTTAAGGCTCAATCCCCTGGTTAAGAAGCTCTGGAATTTTAGCTATAATCACACATGCAGAATGAAGCTATTTTGAATGATAAGACCAGTCATTAGCCAAACAGGACATTTGCTTACTATGCTATCATTCTGTGTTCTGTATCCATATAAGTTATTTCATTTGTCAGGCTAATTAAGATCATTATTTTTTTTTTTTTTGAAATATTTCATGAGGGGCAGGACAGACCCCCAGGGGCAGGGAGGACCCTCAGGAGGGCGGGTGGACCCATGGAGGGGCAGGGCAGGGCACCCCTGTGAAACAGCAAAGCTAGGGGTCTGATTAATAGGTCATGACATAACCTAGAAGATAAGATGTGAACATTGTTGTTTGATCATTTTTGCTTGTCCTACAGTAAATCTCAATTGTCAGTAAGACTAATTAGGGACACTCCTGGTCTTATTGTGCTACATTTCATTGAGGGGGCTAGAATGTTAATACTTAGATGCACTTGGGATCTATCATGGGGGCTAAATTTTAAACTTAAATGCACTATAAAGGATAAAGTTTTGTTGGGTTGGTGAGCATGTGGCATTGCGTAAGCCGAGAGTTGTTACTAATGTGCCGTTTCTTGCTTTGTTATGGGTTGAGCTATAACATCATTGATGTCTGGTTATGGCTTTCTTAATAAGCTCACCTCCAACTACTGTATACAAGTGTTGTACATGTAGCTTCTTCTCATTTAACACTGAATGATTGTGCATGGCATCAGGAACAATCCGCCCCAAAGACTGACATTTATTTTTATGGGGTACCTTATAAAAAGTTACGTTATAAATTACCAATGTTTTTAGTTTACATAGAGCAGCAACATTCTAGCAAAATTACTTTAAAATGTATTAAAAAGCAAGACAGTAGCAAAATATTTCATGTTACAAAAATTTCATGAAATGCACTAACATAACAGTTAATACACATTTTGCAAATCAATCAGCTTATGAAAAAGCATCGGAACCACAAAACCTTTTGGTTCTGGTTATTGTTAACATGCATGCATTATTTTAGCAAATATTCATCTTGAATAATACATAGGGTTACATAGTTTCAACTCGATTTTACCATAAAACAGGAAATTTTGCCAAAAACCTAGGAAAAATTGCAATAGGTTTGTTCAATAAAGATGGCTATTTTGAAGAAGGACTTCATTTAAACAAAACGTAAGTCTTCTAGAAACTATGGTAACCTCTAACGTTAAAACCTATGTTGCTTAAAAATCCATTTCCTATTACTTGCGGGAAAGTATATTCAACAGCGAATACATCATATTCAAAGTTACTGTACAAGTTTAGGGGGAGTCAGGTTACTGTAGGTGGTAGAGTGCAGGACTGAGATGCCCTCTTTAACTCCCAGTCAAGTTTGGTTCTGACTTTTTATTTGCACTCTCTTGCACAGCAGTGGTTTATGTACAGCATGTCATAAAACTATTGATATTGACTTGGGAGGGGTAAAGGAACCAAACGGCCAAGTACATTTATCCAGTATTGTGAATGGTTCACAGAACACTACAAATCAAAAGTTAAAATTAAATGCTCTTTTGCATGTATTAATGAATAGAAAATTTTGATACAGCAACTGTCCCTTAACGGTGTATAAATGGAAACTGGCAACCCTACCTGGATGTCTGAATGGTGCATGTTTATCTGTAGACTCATGGTATTCTTTGTCCTTTACAGTATTTCTTTAAAGATGAGCAAATGCAGAGATAACATTAATGATAAGATTTCCCAAGGTTCTGAATAAAGGTGTCGAAAATTGTCCCAGGAATGATATTATTGTGCATCTTTATATGCTCTCTTCTTTCTTAATTTAATGTACTATTCATCAAATTACATGGAGTATGTGTTTAGAGCACATATTTTCCATATATACTGTTGCTTCAACAGTACTCAAGAAATCTTATTTTTGAAATATGAAAACCAAATTCTTCCCGCGAATTTCTCCTGCGGTTATAATTGCCGGAATGGTAGATTTTTTCAAAGTCTTGGCAAATGTATATCATTCATTTGAACATTCACTTTCTTGTCATTTTCAGGCTCTTCCTTGGCCACAGCTTGGAACCCTATCTGTCTTGGAAAAGTGATTGGAGTGATTGGTAAAATCCAGATCCTGAAAGGTATAGTGAACTGTTATTTCTCAAAGGTATCCAGCTACCACATTTTAAGTAAAATGTAGCTTTTATGGGTATTAGAGCTGTGAACGTTTAGGGATTTTAGTAAACGTGTACACGCCAATAAAAGGGAGAGTGTATCGTGTACACGCATTTAGGAAACACACCAAAATTGCTCCAAAACTACCAGGCGAAGTAACAATTAACGCGCAACCAGTATGGCAAAAGTACTGACTTCATTGCTTAAATAGACGCTGAGTTTTGCTTTCCAAATCGTAAGAAGTTTACTTCTACAGTATAAGACATCATTTTTATGGAAAATATGCATGGAAATTCAGTCTAGAAAAAACAGATAACTTCCTTTCAATGTCATTTAAACTCAACATCGCGTAATTTTTTTGTCCTATTCACTCAGCTTTCAAAGTTCTTCTGTGAAAATCTTGCATACTAGGCCTATGATATACTCCACCTAAAACATTTGAAAACTATGCCACCATCACCAGGAAGTTCTGAAATATCAGTCCTCTCGAAAAAATGGCCGCCATCTTTGCAACGCATGCAGAATTTTAGCTCTGTTAAAACCTTTTTCTGTTTGTTTATTATGCAATATTTTTTCTTTCTTGCAAAATTTATTTGACTCTTCAGGTAATATTTACATGTAAATGTACTGATTGTCACGTTCAAGTGTTTTTTGGTCGATTTACCAGCAGTTGTAAAACGGGCCTTGATTGTGTCGGATTTAAAGCCTTGTTTCCTAACGTTAGGCCTATTGTTACTGTTAGTTTCACAGTTTACTGCTGCACATTCGCGGTGCATTTTACAAATTAGATTTTACTCAGATTTCGGCGAAATCAAAGTGCATAATATCCCCATTCATTGGTGATTACTGTGCATTTGTGATTCGCACATTTAAAAAGGATTATGCTAATCGGGTTTACAATTTGTTAAAAGTCATTGATTGGAATTTTGTCAGCCGAATGTGTGTGTGAATCGAATCATGAATATTGATTTTTAACGGCAAGACACTGATGTATGAAAAACGATTACTCGCAATGAAGTATTAAGTAAACGTTTACAAGATTTGCGAGCATGTAGCGTGTACACGCTAAACGGTCACAGCTCTTATGGGTATCCAATTATTTTAAGTATTGGAGTTGAACCAAGGGAACCATTGCTTAGCTTAATGATTCTTCATTGTATGTCAGTCTAACATTGACTTCAGAGTATGATTTTTTTTTGGACAGGTGAAAAGCAAAGATGATCACCCAAATAAAATGCTTTGGTTATATAATGTACATCAAGATTTTGTGTCCCTTGGACACCTCCAATGCGACACCCCTGATTTTCTCAAAATCAGGGTTAATTCACACTTTCCAACCCAAGAGTCTCTCCACAGTTTTTGCTAGCAACCAGCTAGTTACACAGTACACAACAGGTCATTTCTCTGGGACTGAAGCCACAAAGCCTGCTTTGCTGTGAAGTGGAATTAGTGGAATCAAATTAGTCCTTGGCTGACCCTAAAATTAATTATGCATCATATCAGGCTTGGAAAAATACAAAGAAAGTCACTCTCCAGCCTCTTATACAGCTTGGCTAGTTAATTGGATGAAACCAGTATTTCAACTCGCCAAGTATTTTCAACTATTCGCCAACACTTTTAACTGAAATTTGACAATTTTTGTGCAACTAGCATACCTCTGTATTGCCCTTTTTCTGGGCTGACTTCATGACCATACATACACAAAAACATTGCAAGACTACACACGCACACAATAAAGTTAAGTAGGTGGTTTAAAAAACAAATTAAATCAACATGCACAAACTTACTGGATTTTTAAACATTAATTTCAGGCCTACTGGCAGAAACAAGTAGGCCCCTATGGCAGAAAGTTTACACTCGATGTCTGTCGTGGCTCCAGTCTGTATATATACACATACTGTGTGTATATCTGTACTGTATGTAGTACATACTGCTCCAATATCAGTGGCAGCTCAGTGAATTTGTTTCAGGAATAGTTTGGAAAGTACAGTATTCTATGCATAAGGAGAGCTCCGAAGCTCCGCCCACTTAAGAAATAAGATAGCGATAGAGATAGTGAGTCTAAAACTTTCCTTTTCTGTCTAGCAAAGACATTACTCAGAAGGATATAGCGTTCCAACCCATATTGAAACTAGTGCTTTTCTTGCAAGCTACCTGAGCAATCAGATTTATTTGTGTATTTGGGTCAGGTGGTAACTTGCTGAAAACAAGGAGATATTGCACAATTTCTCCAGGTACATCCGTTGCCTTCTTTCCATGCCGTTTACTGGATGTAAACAGTGTATATGGCTACACACAATAGGTGGTGTTTTGAGAAATTATAGTTGATGGCTATCAGCCAAAAATTGATTAATGTTGGATTTTGATGGAAATATCACTTGTTTTTGTGTGTGTGAGCCATTTGTTAGTGTAAAAAAACACAAGACAGTATTGTAAGTATGTTACGCGAAATAAAACAATTTATCAAAAGTATGTTACGCGAAATAAAACAATTTATCAAAGCAAGACTTTTATTCGCCATGGTTTAAGTGTGGTGAGTAACACAGTATATTATGATATGTTTACTCAACACAAATTTTTTTACTCACACATGGAATGTAGGCGAGTGATTTTTCCAAGCCTGCATTATATGCCTTGAGGAATTTGTGCAAAGCCCATGATTGATTGATAGACCATTCTTCCTAAAGAGAATTATTTCATCATGTATGTTAAAATCTTCATAATTACCTAGAGCTGCCAGCAAAATTGGATGGAGGTTAGTAGCTGTACCACAGGGATGGCTGGGAGGGGGTGGGGGGGGAGAGAAGAGTCCCCTCACTTCTTGCAAAGATTTTGCTGAGCCATGCATACATGTACTGTATATGTATAATTAGTGTATTCATGACCCAAATGCAGGATACCACAGCCTCCACAGAGTATTATAGAAAAACATTTACAAAATGTTTGCTTTTTCACTTGGAAATACAGTATATACCCACATGTAAGGAAAACCCTGAGAAATTTACTCAAATTCTATTGTACACTATATACTCTGAATTGTTAGATTTACATACTTATTTTCATCATGTATGGTTATGCCTTATAACCTTATTACATTAATTTGCAAAGGTGTATACATGTAACATACAGTGCTGTTCTACTGTACATTGCCATCTGGACAGGGAAACCTTTCAATGTTCAGCACTATAATGTGCAATACTTTCAGACTATACAGTTGACCTAGTTTATTTACTGCAGTGCAGCATGCTGGCCTTGCACTGTGTCATATCCAATCAATAAATGGAAAGATGTTTGACTGCATTTCTCATTTAGCCACAGCAATCAATAGAATAATTATCAATAGCTTTCAAAGCTTGTTGTATTTCCAAGTTGAATGTTTTTGTGCTCATGGTTGTGAGAAACACTCTACATGTACCTCCACTAATGTATGTAAATTATGAGGTTCAGTTGTAATATTCGTAATGATCAAGATAGAGTAGCAGATCTGACCAATGAAAAAGGTTTTTAAATTGTTTGTTAAAAGTCCAATGACAGCTACGGTAGCAAATTTATCTTTATGTGAAAGAGCTTCAAATCCTGAGTACAAGGTCTTCTGTTTTGTTTTATATGTGACCTACAGTAATTAGGCCTATCAAGTTTGAACTCCGTGGGCTTATTTCTTACTGTAATATGCAAGAAATTTGTTACATACGGTACTGTAGTTAATTTAATCATGAAAATCCCTAATGAAAAGTGATGATTTTGCTCTTCTAATTCAGCCAGTGATGAGTTCTACTGTAGTAGTGTTTTTGTGTTTAATTAAATAATGTTTTGATGAGGGTCTTCTGTATCTCTTCAACCAATTCTGTCAAATATTCAATTCTTAACCAATTTTAATGATTTTGTCTATTTTCATGATTTTTCATTGACTTTGTAATAATCTTCTCTTTTTTTGTTGCTTCGATCATATAGTATACACACAAATTTAGATTAAAGCTTTTATTTGCAGTAGATGTTGTGTATACAGGGACATAACTACTGGGGGGTGTGGGGGAGGGGTGTCACACCCCCAATAACTTGGCTTGTTTAGCAAATTATTTTGGTTTGTCGGCAAATCATGGACTTCAGGGAAGATCTTTCTGAAGGGAAAAAACTGGCATATGATAAACATGAACAAATTTGTGTCGGTAGAATACCAAAATTATCGAAAAGAAAAGAAAAAAGGAACTGGGGAAAAATTGCAACACTGTACCGAAGAATGCGGACAATCTCACTCAAAAACCACATACGTGGTATATTTTGAAGTTTATATACAATCGTGGATATCATGAAACGGCTTAATGTGCATAGTTTTTCAAATAGTGGTGCGGAATTTAGTTTTGGAAAACTGATGTCTTCATAATACGATACTGTAGGGTTTTCAAGTTTTTGAAAGCCCTGCTCGAACCGAGTTTCAATCTTTGTCACTGCAAACAATATAGTGGTTTCAGGACTATTTTTGCACATCAGGGCCCCTATGCAATTTTTCCTTTGCCCCACCTTTCGGGCCTTGCCTTTGCCCCACCTTTCGGGCCCTGCCTTTGCCCCACCTTTAGGGCCCTGCCTTTGCCCTACCATTTAGGGCCCTGCCTTTGCCCTACCTTTCGGGCCCTGCCTTTGCCCCACCTTCCGGACCCTGCCTTTGCCCCACCTTTTGGGCCCTGCCTTTGCCCCACCTTTTGGGCCCTGCCTTTGCCCCACCTTTTGGGCCCTGCCTTTGCCCCACCTTTTGGGCCCTGCCTTTGCCCCACCTTTTGGGTCCTGCCTTTGCCCCACCTTTGCCCCACCTTTCTGGCCCTGCCTTAAACTACACAATTATAGGGTGTGGCTTTAAATTAAACATATATCCTCTGATTTTGTTCCAATTTCCTTATTTTTAAGTGTTCAAAATTGGAACCCAAATGTCTATATGGTGGTTTTATTATTAGAATTAGATTTATTTCTTTTCCTCACGTACCCTGATCAGGTGATCATTTAAAAATGAATGATCAAAAATGTATTTATCATTTCAGGCCATTCTGGGGCATTAAAGATGTAAAATCTTTAGAATTTCCGGACCCTTACAAGGGCTTTGCCCGTGAGGGCTTTGCCCCATGGACCCTTACAAGGGCCTTGCCCATGAGCAGGGGCCTTTTAGTAACGTGCAAACAATTTTTTTTCTTGACTGCTGTGCCCCAAATCTAAAAACTCTGGCGACTCCACTGCAGGCCACCAGGGTGTCGTGGACTATAATGATGCATATCCATTAGCGGGTTAAATGCAGCGTGACCTCAGACACTAGGGGTGCAGGGCCATATGAGACTTTAAACTATTAGGGGGGAGGGGTGGGGGGGGGAAGCTGACATCGAATGTAATTGGTGCATGCATGGTATATGGATTAATGAATCTAGGGGTCAGAATCATACCTTAGCATTGTACTTCGATAGAGTGTTGACCCCCCCCCCTCCTTCCCTGATCCCCTTACATATACAAACATATATACACAAATGAGGACAAATTTGCTTACTGTAATTCATTTTTCTGAAAGTTTGTGTATCTTTTCTAAACCAAAAGAGGCTGAAAATAATTACTTTTAGAAATTTTGCATTCAGAAATTGGAATATTTAGTAGATCTTTATTCGCAAATACCGGAAGAAGGGTGATTTACATGTAGGAGCATTACAAATCAAGAGATTTCTACTTAGTTTTTATACAGTATGTCTTAGTAAGTATTCAAGTGATCTTAGAAGTCATTTATGAACCCCTAAATCTATGAAACTCCTTCACCCCTGGACCATACCAGGGACCCTTTAGCGGTCCCCTGGACTCCGTGCCGTTTGGCTTTGCGCTTCACACAAAGCAATGACACCTATTACGGCGTCATGTAGTTATCACTTTTTGTCAGCAAAAATTCCTTTACACCCCCAATCACATCTAGCTTGGTACGCCTCTACTTGCATGTACAGTATAATACAAATAAAGATGAATACGTAAAATCATATTTGCATAATTACCACCCAGGCCTAGCGCTTTTGTGCCACCTTTCTACAGTCACCTAGTTCCCTTTCTAATAAGTGCCCATGCTCAGGGTCACCCGAGGTCCAATGCAGACCTGGAGGAATACTTACACCTGTTAGATAAGTCCCTTTTGATTAGCCATAGTTGATTACACTGAGCTCTGTTCAAAGCACTGACAGATCCAGGATTTTTTAACAGGGAACCCATAATAACAATTTTGAAAAGCAAAAGCAAAAAAAAAAAAAAAAACATGTTGAAGACATAAACAACATTGCTTATTTATTGATGTTGGGATATGATGTTACTACTGCAGTAAAATAATATGTTGGGTGGGTACTTTATGAGCATACAATGTAGGCACTTATAACATTAAATATTGTATGTATTTCTGATGGGTTTTCAGAGAAATGATTTTGTTACAAATTATCTAAAATGTTGAATAGGTCTATGTGTATTTTATGATTGTGTTAACAAATAGGTGATATTTGATACAGGAGATCTCATGCTCCAAGAACATGGACCCACTCAACTCTTAAACCATCCCTCATAATAACTTTCCCCATTGTATATTCTTTTTAGGATTTTTTAAATTTTCATCAGTAATTTGGGTTTTGTTATAACTTTCGGTGTTCTACATATAGCTTTCATGCACAATGTCCATAATTGATCTCATTCCCCCCTTATTGATCTCATTCCCCCCTTATTGATCTCATTCCCCCCTTATTGATCTCATTCCCCCCCCCTTATTGACTCAATTTTCAGCCTTCAAAGTGTTTGAATTCTTGGTGTAATTTGTTAGAAGCACTCTTTTTTCTTTTACATGTTTCTTTTGCAGAAATCTTGCCTTCCCATTGCCTTGTTTGATAAAAAGCTATGAAGTGATGTTGATCTACAGTATCTCAGATTGTGACAATATATGTGAAGCCTATCAGTCCCTAATGTGGGGATTTGTCAAATTCGTTTTTCCCTTGAGGGACAAAATGTCACAAACACTGGCATTGGCATGTAGTTAAGCTATTTATTACAGTTTTTGTTCTCTGTCAAGCATGTTTCAGAATAAGGCTTATTTCAGAATCTTGACAGCTATTTATTACAGTTTTTGTTCTCTGTCAAGCATGTTTCAGAATAAGGCTTATTTCAGAATCTTGACAGCAATCTTGTCTACATTTTATGAGATTAACTATGCCAAGAAATGATAAAGGTTAATGTGTATTTACAGAAAGGGATCAATGGAAGTTGTGTTTTATACCTACTGTACAGATGTGATATGCAGTATCAAGTGATATACAGTATCATGTGATATACAGTATCATGTGATATACAGTAGTATGTAATATCCAGTATCATGTGATATACATTATCATAGGTGGGATTTGCCTACTTACTGCAAAGTCAAATGTGTGGAAGGAGGAGAAAGGGAGGGGGAGAGATCAAAATCACAAAATGATGCTACAGTAAGATACAACAAATCTGCATACAAAAGATATGATTTAGAAAAAAAGTTGGGGAAAGTGCCCCCTTGCTTCCTTCTTAATCCCACCTGTACATGTCTGTCTCTTGTTCCTTACAATGGGGTGTGCATGTGATATTATTTGTTTGAAGAGGCAAAGCAATTTCAGCTCTGTTGGTGGAATTATAGGGACTCTTATGGAGGAGGTTCATGATAACAACAAAAATCAATTTTCTTGGAGGGGCAGACAATGCATTGATCCCTTCAAATCTGGGAAAGGATCCTCTCGCCACCCTCATGTTCGCCACATAATGGTAAAGGAATCATGCCCTGGGTTCCCCTTTACCTACATCCAAAGAGAAATAAGAGTTTGCCATTTTTTGTTTAGATCCAGTTAGCGGCTGCAAATGGACTCGAACATGCTTCATGCCCATTATTGTGTATCATCTTCAGGAAAATTGACTCTGCTACCATTATAGTATACTCTAGTTGTGGATATTATAGGAAATTGGAACAAAATGACCAATCCCATAATTTAGATAGCTTATCATCATTCCTGGGCACACTAGCAGTGGATGAAATAGTTAACCACATATGGAAAGCAGAACCCAGGGTGCTCATTAAGCTAAAGGTCATTGAAAAGAATCAGGGGTAAATTATAGAGAATACTGGGAAAACCAAGTCCTGGCTATAGGTACAGTGCAGATGGTACAAAGGAATGGGAATTATGATCAAAAAAGGATTCAATAGTGAGTTTCACATCTTAAAGGATTTTACAGTTTTAGCAGGTCATTGAACAATAAGCACACACTATAGCATTTGCTTGAAGGTTATTCTCCCTGTATAGATGTAGGGTTCTTCATTTTACAGCTGATAAGATGCATGGTAAATGTTGCTGTTGTGATATCCTTGACTGCTTGGTAACCAAAAAAGTTTCACACTTCTTGGCGAAGAATACAGTACACACAAAAAGAAAGAAAAAATCTCACGAGGCACTCTTCTTGTAAACAAAATCTATTTTTAGTCTCATGCAATCAATACTTTTGAAAAATTTTGAGTCTTTATATAATTACATATTATACACACATGTATTTAAAACATGAACAAATGTGAAGATAATAAAGTTCTTTCTTCTTATGAAAGATTTCAAAGTATACTGTAGAGCATCATGACTAAAAAAGGTGAAACTAAACAACAGTATTTCTACATCCCTACCCTTCATAAGCCTTGACCAACCAGCCACAAACGACACTTTCACTGATGCTTCTCAATGCTTATGGCAATGTACTTGTACTGCAATACTTAACAATATGTCTACTCCTCTACACTGTATGAAGATTTGAACAACCAACCACATAACACATTTATTTTCACAGCTGCATCGAATAGATACAATACACTTGTTTGAGTGAAATTGAAACTCATCTTGCACAAAGCATGAATTAGCACTTAAACATTTGACTATTTGTACACCTTTACCTTGTACAAGGCTTTGAACAACAGATTAAACATATTTACACACTCATAGCTGCTTCAAAATACCCTCACTCTCTATAAAGCATGTTCTGTACTTGTGCCTTAGTTCATGTATTTACAAAACAAATCCGCTAAACATAATTTACAAAAAATTCATGTGGAAAACCACACACAGTAACTTTTGTACATACTTACTTGCAAAAGCACATACTCATGAAAATACACCTCAGATTTCATGTTTAAAAAAAAAATTAAACAGTAATGTATGTACCCAAAATATGTCATTTTTTCACATTGACTAACTTTAAAGTTTAAGATAAAATAAAATCCCTTTTTACACTAAACAAAGACTATTTAAAGAGGTACAGCTAGAACATCACAAGTCAGTTTTGGCTGACAGTACTTAAGGAGAACTATAACAGTAAATACGGGCATGGTTCTCATGGCCATGCAAATTGACACCCATGTCATATGACCCAGGCAATTATGAAAATGGCATCTCACACTAAGTCCTACATGGCATCCCACCCCATGTCCCACATGGCATCCCACCCCATGTCCCACATGACATCCCATAGGCTCCATAAGAAGTCTCATTCTAGCTATCACAATCCCTGATTGAGCATACTATTTATGAAAGTATCAGTTAATATAATAACTTATATGCAAATGACTTGTTGAATAAGAAAAAAAGGTGCAGTCAAATAATTATGCCTGATATAGCCCTTGGTGTATACCACATGGTATATATTATGTCATATGTCCGGCATGACCACCATTCATGTCCCACATGGCATCCCTCCCTATGTCCATATGCAGTCACATCCTGTTACACTCCCTGACTTAACATACTAAATAAAAGTCTGGTCAGTTCATTTAATGTAGCAACTTTATGCAAATAACCACAATAATAAAGGCGGAGCTTAATAATCATGCCTGATACAACCATTGGTACCCAATTATTTTGAAGAATTTTAAATCACCAGTGCTACGAGAGAGACGCTTGAGGATCTCTAAAGAATGTTGGAAAATTATATCATTTTACAGTATCTTCTAAGGAAATATCAAATGTTTTGTAGACTTTTGAAGGAAACTAGTCTTCAATCTGTCTTAAGTATCTCTGAAAAACTTTAACATTTTGTTAGGAAATTGTAACCTTCCATAAGGATATCTGAAGAAACTAACTTTTAAGAACTAAAGAAACTAACATTTTTTGAAGAATTCTCAAAAAACTTAAATATTTCTAAGAAAATCTCAGGAAAAACTGTGGACGACTAGATAAAATCGCCTTTACATAGGTTCGCATAATGCTTCGCATAATGCTTCGCATGCGAACTAAAAATGGCAAGTTTATTTCAGCAAAAGCGCACTTTTACTTTAAAATACTGTAAATTCAAGGTAAGTGAATACTGCTTTTTATATGTAGAAATAAAAAGATAAAAGAATAACATTTTGATCAATTTACAGTCTTCAAAAATAAATAAAACTAAAGTAAAATTTTGATCAATTTACAGTCTGTCATTTTTATTTTCCAGGCTTTGACAAAAAATTGGCAAGAAAACAGATGCATATAAAACTGACTATTTGTATAAAACATTTTACTGAATCTTTTCTTGTAGATTTTAAAAGTTGGCAAGTGTGAGGGTGTGTTAAAGCCTGGATAATACAAACCTTATATAAACCAGTGCCCACAGGGTGTCCAGACAAAAACCAAGTTGATTACAGCAGATGTTAAAGGTTTATACTGAATACATGCATAATACCATGAGACTTACCGCAATGACATGTACCTTTCACATTTGAGATATGCCATACAAATAATTAAGTATTTTGGCAGAGGTAAACTGACACAATGTTATTTAGTATGAAGCTTGTATTTTTCCTCCTGCAAAATGTAAAAAAGAAAAAACAAAATTAATCACATATGTGCATTAACAAATCATCATCATCATCATCATCATCATCATCATCATCATCATCATCATCATCATCATCGTCATCGTCATCAATAGTGAGACTGTTGCAGCCTTGATAAAACCAATTACATGCACTTAAATTTTGTTCAACATCACTCTCAGACGATTCATCACTATATATCACTGGAGCTACTAGAGTTAGTTTCACAGTCAGAATCACTCTCCAGTTTAACAGACATTGCATCCTAACTTAAAGTTTCGTCACTGGAAGGTGGGTTTAATACAGTCAACATTTTGAGTTTGATGAATGTTTTCTTAATATTTGCACGAACAGACCAAAGTGCATATTTTGCCATCCTTTTTGCATTTGCATTAGTTCCTGGTGCATCCCTTACTGCACTTGCACCCTTCTTATAAAAACTTCACATTGGAGTCAATTTTCTGCAGATTGGCATCTGTGTCCCAAACAACTTAAATGCTACCATCTTTAATAGCCCACCCATATTCTACAATATTTGGAAGCGATACATTTGATAGACCAGCCTGAGCCCACAATTGAGCAACCCAACAACACCTTTGCCAATGAAGCTTTAATGCATCTACGGATGGCATCCACTCAGATTCACCTGAAATACCATGAAAATGCCCATCCCTTACAGCATTTAAAAAAATGGTGTGTTTTCCTAGGGCAGATTTGTCAGGTGAAGATGAATTTAAAAACAATTCATGGGGGTTGTCATCATTGAAAGCACTACAGTATTTCCTGAAATAAATAGAACCCACAAGGCCATCAAAAGCAAGCAATCCATTCTCCCACAAGGATGCATCAAAACCCCAACACTTTGAGGTCCTGAAATGAATTCACAGTCCCTATAAAAAACATCAATAAATGCCCTTTTGGACTGTCCTTTGAAAAATGATGTATAGTCACATCAGCTGCAAATGTACACAAGCTGCAAAAAAAGGGAATGAGTTGAACATCTTCAACTTTCTGTAAAGCCATGTCAGATTTGATGGATTCATTGAAGCAATTTATGTGTAAATAAAGATTATTAGACTTGGCAGCTCTAAGCTGCTCATACACATCTTTCGAGTTTAGTTGCATCATGAGAGGCAAACCAACATGAAATGTGTCACGGTCAGGTGAGTAAATTACTACCCTGTGGCAGGTTGATTTTAGGGTATGGAACCAAACCCTAGAATCGCCCTCTTCATGATTGGATGACAAACAAGGCATTTCTGAAAAGACAGAATTTGAAACACAAATGCTTTATCACTGTCATTGCCATCAAAACCAGCAGAAACAACTAAAGCATCAGGGCCGCCATTCAATTCTTGAGCCAATCTCAAAAATTCTTAAGGTAGAAAATTAACTAGCAGCCTTTTCTGGCTTCAAACTGCTAGAAAATTTCTCCATTTGGTTCTAAGGGGACATTTTGAATCTGGAAGGATGGTGGTAAACTCTTCTTTTGTGGTCCCATCACGGCGTTCTGTTCCAATATCCTTAGGACCTGCACCATGTCAGTAAGGGTGATCGAACACTATGTGGACTTCATGTGCCCGCAGTTCCCTCACAGACTTTTGTACCCACCTTTGAAAAAGGAAGAAAGCATATTCTCTTAATGTTTTGTGAACACCGAGAGGGGGCAGTTAATAAGAAACATACTTTCAACAATAAAACATCTTAAAATCACTAGAAATGGGGATAACCTGTTCTACAAATGCATTTGGGCATTTTTTCTGATACACAGAAACAGACAATGATTTGGCACCTTTGTTTGGAAGTCCATCAGCAGAGCAAATTGCTCTGGGTAGGGATACAAATTGTAATAGGGAATCTACAGGTTCATTTAAAGATTTCGATAGGGCAATTTGCCTTCTCAGAGATACAATCTGGAGTTTGTGGTCTTTGATTTCCAATTTCTGCTTTGGACTGTCTTTCGTTTTGCAAAAATGTTTTAAGGTTTCTCATAGATCTCTTTGGGGGTATCTCTCCCTTACGGTTCAAGATGACACAATTAACATATGATATAGGGTCCCCTTCTCCCTTTTCATAAAATGCCTGTAAATCTTTAGTGATTACAACTAAAGTACTGTAGTTTGTACTGAAAATATGTGGTTAATTGAATCCGGATGTTGTGTTGCCTTGAACAGAGAGCTGCTTGTAAGTTTGTTAAGGTACACTCTGGTGTTATCTTCATGACTTCTGAAGGAGGCTACAGAGCAATTTTGAGAAAGTGTTTTTGAGTGTCTCAGCTGCTCCTTTAAATTTTTAGCACCTGGGCCCGAAAAGGCAAGTAGAAAACCAAGCGTGCCAAACTTCCCATACCAGTTGTAGTCATAGACATGTTTACTTGTTTGTTTATGACCATTTCATGTGCCTTGTTAAGTGCAACACAACATCCATCTAGTCCAGCAATACTCACTGCAAATTGCTCCATTCTGGAAATTGGACTGAATGTCTGGTGGGAGCTGCATTAACTGTGCCAAATGATGGGGGACAAGTTTGAGATAAGTTGGCCTGTCTAAAGCATGGAATATCAGTGCTATCATCATTCGGACTGAAGCAGTACACAATTCAAATGTACGCAATCGGACAGCCAGGAACAAAGTGGCATAGTGAAGCATGTCCCTATGAATGAAGGTGTGCCAGAACTGATTAGTGGCATCAGATGTTTGGCTGGATATAAAATGGAGTATAGTGGCAATATCATGATTCTCGGAAATAGATTTTAAATGTTTGTATACATCAGCCCCGTAGGAACGAAGCTGTTCAGATACAACATTTATCAAACCTTGGAAACACAAATTGTCAATAAAAGCAAGTTAATACCTGTACAGCGCCTCCCACACCTGCATAAGAAAGACATGAGTCTTCGAAAACCCACTGGCAGATGCCACAGCTGTATGGGTTGCACCCCTATGAAATAAACCTAGCAGTTCCTTCAAGCCTGCATCAAGGTAAATTTTCATCAACGGAGGCTGAGTGTTTTTAAGTAAATGCCATCACGATCACCAAGGTAAGGAAGAAGCCAGTCTAAATCTTCCCCGTACATCTTTTTGGCTTCTATCATGTACTCATATGTTTTTGCATCACCAGCCACAACAAGGTGATCAATATCTTTACCAACCCTATGCTTGTCGTAAAGCAAATCAATAGCATGTCTGATTGTTTCAGCATTGTCTGCTGGTTCTGCAAGGATAGATGTGTAATGAATACTAAGACTGTTGGACTGCAGCAGGTACAAGATGTGTCATAGCTGTTTTCAAATCTGGAATCACAGTCTGTAAGTTGTCCTTGAAAGAAACACATTTGGTTAGCATGAATAACAAACTTTTGGCACTTCATTGTAGATAAAGAGTCACTCTCACTTTGTGGAAGTGAAAAGGAATCATAAGTCAAATGTACACGTGGAGGTGTTGATGTGTTTGGCTGGTCAGAAAAACATGTTGTTACATTGTGGTACCTGTCAATTGTAGCAGAATCTACTATTGTGGCACCTTTTGGTCCTTCAACTGAAGTTGTAGGTTGACAAGCAGTTGGGCGCAAATTTGATGCAAATTTAAGAGAGCAGGGCCGGATTTTGCTATGTGGAGGCCCATGGGCAACCTCAGGAGTGGAGACCCGCACTACTTTAATGACTGCCGTCCTGGGGCAGGGGGTGTACCCCTTTGGAATTTTTTGGAATGAATAAGGGTGCCTAGATGCAAAATGGTGCAGTATTTTAAAGTAAATTTATCTTCAAGAATTTTCATTTTGTAAGCCTGCCTGCCCAATTTTTAGTATAAATGAACAGGTTGCTACCATTCCTACCAATGCAAATTAATAGATTGCTACCACATATTTCCCCATACAATTTTTTTCCCTGAAATATGTGGAGGCCCCTGGTTGTGGAGGCCCATGGGCAACTGCCCACATTGCCCATTGCTAAATCCGGCCCTGGGCAGGTAATGGCTGTACTGCCTGTATGGTGGTGCTATGAAAACCTCTATCAACAGAGGCTTTTACAGCTGCATAGCTTGCACTCCTATCTATGTTATCAATAGAAGCAACAGCAAAGCTAGCAGAAAGGACTGAAGGCTTTAAACCAACCTATCTCTTCCTTGGCAACTTGTGTTTGGAGTCTTTGATAGCTTGATTTACTGACAGTTATACCAAGAGATGACAAAATTTAAAAGCAAGATGAGGGTGAACCTGAAAACCTATCAATGACATCAGCCAACACAAAATGAATTGAGGAAAATCAGTTGTCGTCAGTTGAAAATAACAATGAGGTACAATGAAGAAACACTTTGAAGTTTTTTGATGATGTACTTTACTGGATGGGTGAAGAGGCAAAAGAAAGGAAAAATCCCATGAAAAGTCATTAAATTGAAGAAGTTGCCTTTTTCCTGAATCTGTAAGGGTACAGTGTAACACAAAATTTCAAAGCAATTGCTGCAGTTGCTTGATTTCTTTTTCCAGGTCAAAATCACTAACAGATGTTTTGAGGTTTTTTTTACCAAAGACTTTGTGAATGGTAAGACAGCATTATTAATGTCTTCTGCTGCAATCTGCAGCCCTAAATTTGGTAAATGTGATCTAGTATGAGGCTCAAACTGTTGAGCTTGCTTCGTTATGTTCTTGTTATCTTTACACAGTGATGCAGGGTCCTGTGAAGGCAAGTGATAATGTCACAACCGTAGCGCCCTAATAGAGTACCAAGCAGTTTTTCATCCCTTATGTGTGAAGAAATCAAGCATTCACCAATAGCCGCTCTTACCACTGCTAAAAGCTGGGGTTGATTTTTTGTTGGTGGTGTGGAGGATATACTGCTTCAGAACATTTTGCAACACTTGACTTAAATGAATCAGTGTATACTTCAAACACAGACTGTGGCAATACAGCTTTGTCTTCAAGAAGATATTCACCAACAAATACGAGAGACCTGGCAACTGCATATGCATCACAATCGGCTAATGTTTGACACGCAAATACTTTGTAGGGATCCAAAAGTGAGGCCAAGTGGGATTTTGATGTTCGTATACTCCCTTAATATTGTGCTCCCTACTTAAACCTTGTCATAGATTGATAACAAATATTACAAAATCTGCATGTTGCATTTGGATTAAAATCATCAATTTGCATGTGCACTTTAGCAAACTCTAAAAGCACCTGCATATCATTGAAACTTTATAATGACACATGAGAACAGAGAGAACAAACTTGAACCTTGTCTTTATTTGTCAATGAGCAATAATGTGAATGACATAAAGAAATACCAGGAGTGCTACAACTTAAATCTAGGGCAACACCTTCATCTAGGGCAACACCTTCATCTAGGGCAACACCTTCATCTAGGGAAACACCTTCATCTAGGGAAACACCTTCATCTAGGAAAACACCTTCATCTAGGGAAACACCTTCATCTAGGAAAACACCTTCATCTAGGGAAACACCTTTATCTAGGGAAACACCTTCATCTAGGAAAACACCTTCATCTAGGGAAACACCTTCATCTAGGAAAACACCTTCATCTAGGGAAACACCTTCATCTAGGAAAACACCTTCATCTAGGGAAACACCTTTATCTAGGGAAACACCTTCATCTAGGGAAACACCTTCATCTAGGAAAACACCTTCATCTAGGGAAACACCTTCATCTAGGGAAACACCTTCATCTAGGAAAACACCTTCATCTAGGAAAACACCTTCATCTAGGGAAACACCTTCATCTAGGGAAACACCTTCATCTAGGGCAACACCTTCATCTAGGGAAACACCTTCATCTAGGGAAACACCTTCATCTAGGAAAACACCTTCATCTAGGGAAACACCTTCATCTAGGAAAACACCTTCATCTAGGGAAACACCTTTATCTAGGGAAACACCTTCATCTAGGGAAACACCTTCATCTAGGGAAACACCTTCATCAATTTTATACACAGACTCTAAAAATTCAGGTGAAAACCTTTTTGCTGTACGATGAATCTTTTCTTGCCTTGTGCAGTGTGGAACTTGGCCAGAATCTGTAGCCATTCTTTGTTGTGTATTTTCATGTGTGCCCTTACTTTGTTGTTGTTTGCAGGTATAGCAAACACAATCTGTATCCGACACCTGTCGCGATCTTAATGTTATTAGTAATTGGGCATTTTAGGTAAAGCCTGCTCTATATGCCAATACCTAGGCTGTTGCTTACCACAAACAACACATGGACCACTCTCTCTATCACTATGAAATAATTCACAAAAACTTTTTTGCTTAGGCATCGTCATTACTTGTGATAACAAAATCAGTATCACATTAAAAAATATCATACAATGAGACATTTGTTTTAATTTCTGATCTTTTCAAAATTGAAAGTTAAATAAGTTGATTATTATTAGGTACAGTATAGTCTCAAAAACCTTAGTTTTGGTGCCAAGATGAAATGTACAGCTCAGGTGTTACATACTTGTATTCAACATAGGCCCACACCTTCCTCTAATCTTAGCCTTTAAGGCTGGCTCAATTATTAAACCTACAACAACTAGGCCATGATTTAATGTGATGTGATGCAAGTCAAATGATAACAATAGATATAACAAGCTTTATTATACATAACATGCCAAATGTCTTCAAGTTATGACAGGATTAGCAGAGTCTATATGTAATTCTTACACATAAACCTTGAAAAAATATGGGTCTTTTCAATTCATTTTTTGAATAATTTAAATTCTAGGCCTAATTTTTATACCATAACAATCTCAGTTGGTAACGGGTAAAACCTACTGCATTAGGATTAACGTTAAGACAATACTATTAAGAATAAATGATAAACTGAGAACCTTTCAGTAACGTTAGGCAACATATGACATGAGAAACTAGGCCCTGGTCATCCTCAGTCAGAATCACATTTTTAGTCTGGCATGGGTTATATCAGTGGGATGTACTGAAGACTTGGTACTCCTACTGTCAAATGACTGTAAAAACATTGTAGAGTACACAATATTTGATAAGAGTAACAAATACATATACCTTTCTTAAGTTAGACCCAACAGCATAAGCCTACATTACAAAAACATACAGCCCAAGTCTGCAAGTCACTCATTATTTAGGCCTAGGCACACACGAACGACGTTAGGCCTAACGTAACTTACACTTACACTGCAGTAAATTACAGTGCAACTCATTGCGGTAAAATTAAATGGCACTAAACTTTATGCTCGTGAAAAAATGAAGTTTATTTTACACATGAACATTAAAAAACAAATTCTGCTCGATATCTTTCACGAGTAAACTTAAGTATAAATATCAAATTTGAAAAAATGATGGTCTATGTTTAAAGTGAAAACTTACCATAAATTCTCTCTGTCAGTGTACTTTTGATGAAAGTGTATCATGAAAAGAATGATCCTTATGCTTATTTTACAATCAAAAGTTCCCAACTTTATTAATATTTATGAGAAATAAACAAATATGGAAAACCTTCTCAATTTGTGGAAAATTTGTGCATCATGAATATGTCAAATTTGATTTACAAAGTTGATTGATATATTAACAAAGCCACTCCCGCCATTCGCGTCACGCAGAGAAATGAATGAACTTCCAGTTTCTTGACCCAGTCAATGAAAATACTGGAGTAACGGTCAAATATTGAGGTCAGAATCCCGACTAAAGATGTGCAAGACAAGATTTAATCACCCGTCATCTTCACGGTTCTCTGGAGATTATTTTGACATGCATTAGGTTAATTCCAGCATGACAGATGGGACAGATTTGCCCTCTTTTTTTTTTTTTTTAAAGGCCCAGACGCAAAAAAACAATTTGTAAGAAGTAACCTTATAAGTTATGTATATAGGCATGTTAAAAATCCACTGCTTTCATTCATTGACTGTATAGTTACAAAGTAAAATCAGCATGACAGATGGGACAAAAATTACAATCAATTTTTTTTCAATGATTTAAAAAAAAAAAAAAAATCTGTTCCCATGAAATTTAATGTTTTCTCCTTGTCAAGTTAATCATTTTATACAAATAATCAGTAAACATATGGCTTAGATTATTCAAAACATGTAACTGGAAATACTAGGCTCATTAATGTTGTGACAGACGGGATATTTTTGCATACTAAATAATGACATTTTTTGAACCATAGTTACAGTATGTGATGATAAATGTCTTTTCTATAATTTATTTTCAGTCAACAACAAGAACTAACATTACAAAGTAATAATAAAATACTTTCAACAATAATTGATCATAGAGTACCCTTTTAGTATTCAGTCATTTAGAGCACATTTATTAACACCTGAAATGAAGCTATTTTGGTTTGCCTGTTTCATTGGTCATTGGTTGATTAATCATTATTTCACTTCAAAAGGCAATTTTTCATATCTTAATATATTGGCACTAAAAAGTATGTACAAAAAGATGCCACTAAAGAATACGCACTAGATTAAACTTAACAATCCGAGTGAAAGTCTTTAACGTTTACATTTTAAATTTTGGCACTTTTGCATTAAAATTCAGTTTTGCTGTTTTTTCTTCCAAACATAAGTTACTTCAAACATTGTAACTTTAAATGTAGGCATACAATAAGCTTCATAGTTTAACTGTTACTTGTACTGTAAGTAAGGTTTTCCATTTCTAACCATCCACAAGGGTGTTGGCGATGATGGCTCACCTACCTCAGAATTGCCTTTCCCGGGTTGCACAGGTAGGCTATCTGGCTGAATGCCATCTGAAGTGATTAAGTCAGATTCACACTGACGCTGTTATCGCAAATCATATAAGGTTCCACACTTTTTAAAAAAAAAAAGTGTGCAGCACGGGTTTCAGGAAGGGTAAGAATTTCTGCACCATCTGGGTGCCATGGGCATCCACATCCTTTATGTGTCCAGTTAAATATGACCTGTTCATTTTTGCACACTTTTTGTGCAATTTTTGGTGTTCTTGTTGGTGCCATTGGCCATGCCATATTCTGTGACATGTTGCCTAAGGGAACCCCTCTATCAATACCCCCTTGCCGTGAGATTTTGCTGGGCATGCAAACATCCCATGTACAGTAAACATGTGTGATACGTGTGCATGCAACAATATACTGTATGACTGACATGACCAGGACAAAAAGATGGGTTAAGAAAGCAGACAAAGTACAGTATCACTGCCCTTAAGGCTGAAGTGTATTTTTAAGATAAATCTTTGGTTTACTTTTTTTAATTGATAAATTCATCAATTATATTATCTTTAACAAAAACATGGAGTATTAGAAGTAGAACAGTCTATGTTTACCATTTTTTTACAACCTACAGTGTAGAGATAATAAAAAGAATGTGCCAGACAATACAAAATATGTCAAAAGAGATAAATTGTGACAGACGGACAGATTTTGACATGGAATATTAGATCGACTAGAATTCCTAAAGCTATTTTTATTTTACTCCCTAGGTAAGGTCTCTTTGATAGAAGATAGGAATTTATCTTTAATAATCGTATTGCTTATATAGCGCTTTAGACTGTCATAGACTGTATCAAAGCGCTTTACAATTATTACCCTGGTCACTGGGCCTTAACTCTCCTGAAAACTTTCTCACTCCCTGGGGAGTCACAAGCCCGTTGTATCAGCAGCCATATACAGGCGCCGGGCTCCAAACACATAGAACTGTCACTGCCCTCACAGGTACCCATTACAGCTGGGTGGACTGAAGCAATGAAGATAAAGTGTCTTGCTCAAGGACACAACACACTGGCCTGGCCGGGAATCGAACCCAGTGCCTTCCACACCAGAGCCCGACGCCTTAACCACTAGGCCACTGTGATCCACAAAGGACACAAATCTTTGCTTGTAAAAAGTACCCAACTTTTTCATGTTTTTTTTTTGTGTGACAGACCGGACATAGCAATGTAATTATTTCAAAATGGTTCAAGATTGTCATTTTTCAACTTTTGAGCTAAAATTCTTTAGTGGTGGACAGGAAGGTATTATAATTCATAGTCAGCCAGTAAAGATTATCTTTGAAGCATTAGAACTGTAATAGAAGGCAACTCAATTTTCCATCACAAAGTAGGTGGAAATGCTACTTCTGTTTCCCCAAACTTCAAGTCTTGATGAAAAAAAAAAAAACCAAGTGCAGTAGAAGAACAAAACAGTTTCTGAAAGCTTGATAGCGCACTATCTAAGAAAAAATGATTTTCAAGTAGAAAATATACTTTGAAAATTCATGCATGTGCAAGCCTGATCCAGAAGTAGCCATTATTATTATGAGGGATATTTGCAAGACAGTGTTTTGTGGTGATTGCCGCAGATTCATAGAGAAGTAGGGGGCTATTTTGATGTGAAAGATAAATGATTTAGAGAAGCTAATACATCTGTGGTGTACAATAAACTTGAAATTTTTAAAGTGCAGAATTTCTACCTGTTAATTGTTATCATACAGTAGGTTTTAATATTCTAGTTGTAAATGTTACCATGTTCTCATCGTGTGTGCAATATAGATAATAATAAAAATGCATTGATTTATATTTCGCAAAATTTTGTAATAAGATTTAACAGCACTTTACATACAAGCAATATAGATACAAAAGAACAAGAAATTTACATAAATGACAACAATAAAAATACAATAGATTAGGCACAATAAAACATTTAATCCATATTTACTGTAAGTCCTGTATTTTACACTCTTTATCCTTTTTTCTGAGTTTCCCTCATTTCCTGACTTTATCAGGGTTTGTATCGTTCTGTGCTTGGATTAAAACTCTTTATTACCTCTGTCAACGAAAGTGGATGGAGGTTATGTTTTTGCCTGTGTTTATTTGTTTGTTGTTTGTCTGTTTATTTGTTTGTTTGTCTGTCATGAAGATATCTCAAAACTGATAATTGGATTTTGATTAAAATTGGTGGGTGGTTTTTCTTAAGGAAGAAGTGATTAAAATTTGAGACATACTGTATTGGAACAGGGGAAGGGTGAAAATGGAGGGTGAGGACATGTTTTTGCCATGTTTGCCTGTCATCAAGATATCTCAAGAACTGATGATTGGATTTTGTTCAATTTGGTGTGTGGTTTTGTTACTGTTTCTCGAAGAAGTGATCAAAATTTTGGGCTAATTGGAACAGGGGAAGGGTGAAAGTTGAGGGTGGGGAAAAGCTTGCACCATTTTGCCACGACGTAAAACCAGTCAGTTTCCAAAACCAAAATCGGTCTTAACCGGAAAACCGGTTTTTTACCTGTAATGTAAAGAAGCTTTAAACATAAAGTGCATTACAGTAACTATACCTGCAGTGTACTGCACTGTTATATGATAGCTGCTAACGATGTTTGTATCAGTATTTTCTGTAAATAATGTTGAAAATGATAACAGAGGCATTAATCAATAAAATGTTATAGTTATGATTTCAATTTTCTTTCATATAAAAAGCAAAAAAATTTGTCGGATACTTGCAAAACAGATAAATAAAGCCTCTAAATGCATCAGCTTATGGTCACAGTGATGCTAGCCATCGTATACTTGATCAGTGATCACACAGTACAAATGTTGCTGATTTGCATGTAAGCTACGGCGGGAAAATCTTACAATTCAGATCCCACCCACTTAATACTCAACATTTCTTTGAAACATTAACCATGGCCAGGCCATGGCTCCTATTTCAAAAAATAAAATAGAAATTATAGCGCAACCCCAAAAAACCACACAAATTATGCATACCTCCTGTTATTTTTTAAGTTTAATAATTATTCTTGCTATGCTTTTACTTTAAATAGGCCCTGTTTGTGCATCGCGGTGGCATTTTATACTTAAGCCACCAAAGGTTCCCGCCCTATAGCCTTATATGGTATTTGCCATCTTCAATGCGCTATAAAACTGTGTGAAATACGGGAGTGTAATAAGGCAGAAAAGAAAATGCCCGCTAATGAAAAGTAGTGTCCCACTCTTCACCAAATTCATATTTTCTTCAAAAAAAATGGAAAAAATAAAAAATAAAAATGTATTACCTGCAATCACTGTACGAATCAGGATTGAAAATTAAACTGAAATACATTGTATTCCGTCAAACCAGACCTTCTTTCTTCAGCAAGGAGCTATGGAAGCTTTTTCTTTTTACAACACATGCCACGCACCCAAGCAAAAGCAATTCTACGCCACTCTGCAGATAAGTTCAAGAATGACTTAAAACATTTTAAAAATGATAAACAATATTTGTTGTCATTCAGAATGGTATAAAACGCATCTGTATTTGAACATTCTGTTTGTACTTTCTACTTGTGAAACAATATGCAGAGCGGAATGCAGAGATAAAATGATTAATTTATGCATACCAACAGGCTATCACCTAACAGGTCCACAAAAACATATAAACTCGCTCCACTTCGAACCAACGAAATCATTTGAGCTTGTACCCCTAAGCGAATAATATGTGGTATGGGTCAATTACATTCAACACATGATTGGAACGGAAGATTCCATAGCTCGTAGGCTACTACTATGAATAAACTTAATACAGGAGAACGGAATGAAAATATTTTATTTAAATGCATGAAATCTTTTGTTCTTTTTAAATCTGAACAAATTTAACCAGGACTGTTGTTAAGAGGTTTATTATACACATGAAAATTAGACGAGGGGAAGAAATACAAACTTTTTAAGGGAATAAATAGTCGTTTTCACTTGCAACCTAATTGTGAAATGTGAATCATACTGGTGATAGCACGGGCAGCGTTCAACAAATTGCCCAAAAATGATCTTGCCCGCCGGGCAGCCACATGCGAAGAAATGCTTGCCCGGAAGCAAAATCCACTTGCCCGACAATAATCATGATAATATTGGACGAGGCAATGCACGTTATGATAACATATTTCTTATCGCAATACTTAGTGAAAATGCTGTATAAATAATAAAAGACTCTTACACTTACCAAGTGGAAATTGTAATCCATATATCCTCTACAAATATAAAGCAATAACAGGCTCCATGAAATTAAAAAAAGAAACAGGGAAGGTCATTAAAGTTTTGCATAAAACAAGTGGCAAATGCAGGTCAAGTTGGCCATGTAACAGTACAGTATATACAGCATACGGTATGCCCTGTATGATACTGTATGTGTACATGGAACGGGTGCGTGTGGTGCATTAACACAGCAGAACAGACCTCAGAAAACAGTGACTGGATATAAATATGCCTGAGATATTTTACGCGAGATATGATTGATTGAAAGGAGTAAGCCTCGCTAGCAAAACAGCATGCATTGCGCACATGTTCAACCAGCTTTGGTGGCCTGGATCATACATGTATTTGTACTGTACATTATATGTTTTGTGTGTACACGTGCGATATATGTTTATGTACATCTTATGTATGGGTGCTTGTATGATGTTGTTATGGCAAGGTTTATGATCATTTCGTAACCTAACAAATTATTTTGGCTTCCAAATAAATGGACTATATTGAAGTTATTTTCAGGGCATTTCCATCAGTTATATTGTAGTAATAATAATAATAATAATAATAATAATGATATACAGTTCTTATAAAGCGCAACACACACTAAAGTCTCATTGCGCTGAAAAAAAATAATAATAAATAAATAAGATGAAAGAGGGGGGAAAATAGGGAACAACTTAAAGAAGTGAGAAAAGATGTGTTTTTAACAATGATTTTAAGTTAGTTACAGTTTGAGCCTCTTTGATATGTGTTGGTAGATTGTTCCAGAGAAAAGCAGCTGAAGATTGAAACTAACAAGGACAATATGACTTTGTAGAAACAGAAGGAGGTACGAGCGATAACTTAAAACTAGAGCATAGATGGCCAGTCGAAGTGTACATGTGGATAAGATCCTGTATTAGTAGGAGCAAGGTTGTGGACACATTCGAATGTAAACAGAAGAACTTTGAAGTTGATGCATGATTTAACAGGGAGCCAGTGTAAGTTGTGAAGGATTGGAGTCACATGAGTGAATGGTTTACAACGTGTGACCAGTCTTGCAGCAGAGTTCTGTATGCATTACAGTGTAGTGAGTTGAGAATTGGGGAGACCATATAACAAGCTAATACAGCTATCCAAGCATCAAGACACAAATGTATGTACAAGTATTTCAGTTGCTTGTTGATCCAGGTATTTACTGATTTTTCAAATCCTGTCTAGAGCATGAGAAGCTGCCCGCCAGATGTTATTAACATGTAAGTAGTAAGTATAATCTGTGCACTGAATTAAGTTTTAAAGAGATATTCACTCTATTAATTTGGATCAATTTATGGTTGCCTGGCGGGCATATAAACTTGTAAATCAATTTGCCCGGGCATAAATATTTGTTGCCCCGGGCGTCCGGACAGGCGATTTGTCAAACGCTGAGCATGGGGATAATTTATCTTTAATTTTACAGTACATTGTTTTCCATAACAATCACACAATTAATTCACCCTCCTCTAAACCATGCTACAGCTTTTATAGTAACTGTTTTTTCCCCGGCATAAGCTGCTGAATTCAAACTATAAAAAAACTTTCGAAAATTATACAACAACCCTTCAAAACACAGTCATTAATCATCTTACTATGACAACACATGAATCTAGGGGTCATTCACACAGTTTCATTTGCATCCAGGGGCCCATAAACACATTAAATAATTCAGTACAGTAGGGCATGGTTGAGTGTGAATTCGTAAATGGTCTCGTAATACTTGGCTTGCGATTTGCAATATATCTGTAGGGATTTATAATGGATTCCCAAGTATTTTAAAAGACAAAAGGTCTCAGGAGAGAATCGACATGACTTCAAATAAAGGGATTATAAAGGAATGAATTTGTTGTGGTCAGGGAAATATTAGCCCAGAAAGAAGACAGAAATACATAGCATTATCGAACCTGTTATCTTCAGGTACATTATGACTATTTTCAAACATTAACAATTGTATTTATTTATTGATTCTGCATAAATATCACATATTTTCACAAGTGGATCAAAAGATACTACAAAAACATATTGACACAAAGCATGAACTTTCTTTTCATTGGAATAATTTTTACCATCTTTTGGCAATTTTTTTGTAGTGATTTGGCCATTTTCGGTACTTACAATTTTGTGGTTTTTTCATAAATTATGAATCAGACCGAAACTGCGGTTTCCCGAAACCAGTTTTAGTTACAAAAGCGGTACACTGCAAGCTTAGGTGGGGATGTTTTAGGATGAGATCTGTCAAGACTAAGTTGTAAAGACTTAGTAGAAACTTTCCAATGGAATGTGCTGAACAATGACTTTGTGCTCTGAATGAAGATCCAAACAATCAATTTTCTGTACTCAAAGTGACTTACATCAAGTGTTCTCTGGAATCAATGAAAATGAAACTAATTGGGTTTCTGCCATGAATGAAAGATGATGGAATGTGAATCCTGGCTGAATAGAGCTCAAACAATGATGCTTCACCTTAATAAATCTGAAAACAATGGCATGGCCTTGGAAGAAATCCAGTCAGATGATAATCTTCAAGTGTTTAGATTGCAAATGATCATTACAGATCAAAACTTGGGGATGAATCCTACTGGGCCTAGGATTTCTGAGGTCTATTATATTGGGTAGGGGAGATCAAATGAATTCTAAAATTATTCTAGGCAAGTTGGAATTGCAACAGGGTGGAGGTATGCGCTCGTAGAGAGTGCTAATAATCTAGGTATTTCCTGTTATTGTGTTCCCAGGAAGTTCCCGCGAACATAATGTACACTGTTTTTTCAACCTTAGCTTTAAGATAAAGTGATGGTCAGTGCATGGTGCTACTGTTCAGGTCTGTAGCATGGACTTTCTCAATAAGGAAGGGGGGGGAAGCCTTCTGGAGGGGGCCACTTGGGCAGATAAAAGATTACCCTTATACCCTTGTTTACTTTTATTGTTTGAGTTTACATCTCAGGGGACACATACCTATACAATGGGAGAACCCCCTCACATGCCCCATTCTAGGTGTAGGCCTTAGAAACAGCTGTATTTTATTTATGGTGGAATTGGATCTTACAATTCAGAGTTTACTCAGGTGTGAAAATCCACACAATTGCAATATTCTGGAATGATGATAACCAACATTTATTTATAGAGTACCGTATCGTCCGTGTTTAATATCAGCCTATATTTTATCAGTGATGATCGATTCATTTAAATGCCACCACCATAAAAGTAACACATGGCCGTACGGGACCATCTTTGCCCGACTTTAAAACCTATTATGAAGGGAAAATTGAAATGAATCTGCAAATAAACAATTAATTTTAGTAATGGCTTCACCAGAGCTTTTGACTTGGGAAAGGGGGAGGGAGGCGGTTGCACTGTAGCCAAAGCCAGTATTATGCACGTATGTTGTAGATGTATGTGGCCCGTCGCCCTTTTAAGGACCCCAATGTGGTCCAGGGGGCAAAGCCCTGATAGCAGGAGCATAGGAAGGATACCCTCTCAGGGAGGGGGAGCAAGACCCCAAACATATCACTGTTACAAGCATGAAAATTACACTGCTAAAATAAGTTTTTATCAACGAGAAGTTGCTGCTATTCGGTAAATATCAAATTTTTGAGAAATACTCTTCACTTTTCCAAAAAAAAATCCTTCATTTTCGGCCAATTTTCTTGAAAGGATATGATACAATTGAGGTTAATTATCATTAAAAGAACTGAAAGGATCGACTTCATATTAAAGTGAAAACAATAAAGATGCCAGGACTTGAATTGGTAGGAAACATGAAAATCACACACAGCATTACCTTCAAAGTTATGAAGTGTACTGTACAGTACAGATGTCCAGGGTCGGCAGGCTAAGTGCCCTGTCTTCTGAAGTAGTCTACTTGTGAAAGTCCTTTTTCCTTCTACAATGAACTTTCATTATAAATGTAAGTAAACGTCTTATTCTACCTCCATGATTCCAGGATGCCATCATTGGTCTACCTCCATAATTCAAGGATGTCTTTATTGTCTACCTCCATTATTCAAGGATGTCTTTATTGGTCTACCTCCATGATTCAAGGATATCTTCATTGGTCTACCTCCATGATTCAAGGATGTCTTTATTGGTCTACCTCCATGATTCAAGGATGTCTTCATTGGTCTACCTCCATGATTGGAGGATATCTTTATTGGTCTACCTCCATGATTCAAGAATGTCTTCATTGTTCTACCTCCATGGTTTAAGGATGTCTTCATTGTTCTACCTCCATGATTCAAGGATGTCTTCATTGTTCTACCTCCATGGTTTAAGGATGTCTTTATTGGTCTACCTCCATGATTCAAGGATGTCTTCATTGGTCTACCTCCATGATTCAAGGATGTCTTTATTGTTCTACCTCCATGATTGGAGGATGTCTTCATTGGTCTACCTCCATGATTCAAGAATGTCTTCATTGTTCTACCTCCATGATTAAAGGATGTTTTTATTGTTCTACCTCCATGATTCAAGGATGTCTTCATTGTTCTACCTTCATGATTCAAGGATGTCTTCATTGGTCTACCTCCATGATTAAAGGATGTCTTCATTGTTCTACCTCCATGATTCAAGGATGTCTTCATTGGTCTACCTCCATGATTCAAGGATGTCTTCATTGGTCTACCTCCATGATTAAAGGATGTCCTCATTGGTCTACCTCCATGATTCAAGATGTCTTCATTGTTCTACCTCCATGGTTTAAGGATGTCTTCATTGTTCTACCTCCATGATTCAAGGATGTCTTTATTGGTCTACCTCCATGATTCAAGGATGTCTTTATTGTTCTACCTCCATGATTCAAGGATGTCTTCATTGTTCTACCTCCATGGTTTAAGGATGTCTTCATTGTTTTACCTCTATGATTCCAGGATGTCTTCATTGTTCTACCTCTATGATTCAAAGATGTCTTCATTAGTCTACCTCCATGATTCAAGGATGTCTTCATTGTTTTACCTTCATGATTAAAGGATGTCTTCATTGTTCTACCTCCATGATTCAAGGATGTCTTCATTGTTCTACCTCCATGATTCAAGGATGTCTTCATTGGTCTACCTCCATGATTCAAGGATGTCTTTATTGGTCTACCTCCATGATTCAAGGATGTCTTCATTGTTTTACCTCCATGATTCCAGGATGTCTTCATTGTTCCACCTCCATGATTCAAGGATGTCTTCATTAGTCTGCCTCCATGATTCAAGGATGTCTTCATTGTTTTACCTCCATGATTCAAGGATGTCTTCATTGTTCTACCTCCATGGTTTAAGGATGTCTTTATTGGTCTACCTCCATGATTCAAGGATGTCTTCATTGGTCTACCTCCATGATTCAAGGATGTCTTCATTGTTCTACCTCCATGATTCCAGGATGTCTTCATTGTTCCACCTCCATGATTCAAGGATGTCTTCATTAGTCTGCCTCCATGATTCAAGGATGTCTTCATTGTTTTACCTCCATGATTCAAGGATGTCTTCATTGTTCTACCTCCATGGTTTAAGGATGTCTTTATTGGTCTACCTCCATGATTCAAGGATGTCTTCATTGGTCTACCTCCATGATTCAAGGATGTCTTCATTGTTCTACCTCCATGATAAAAGGATGTCTTCATTGGTCTACCTCCATGATTCAAGAATGTCTTCATTGTTCTACCTCCATGATTAAAGGATGTCTTCATTGTTCTACCTCCATGATTCAAGGATGTCTTCATTGTTCTACCTCCATGATTCAAGGATGTCTTCATTGTTCTACCTCCATGATTCAAGAATGTCTTCATTGTTCTACCTCCATGATTCAAGGATGTCTTCATTGTTCTATGATCAAGGATGTCATTGTTCTACCTCCATGATTCAAGGATGTCTTCATTGTTCTACCTCCATGATTCAAGGATGTCTTCATTGTTCTACCTCCATGATTCAAGGATGTCTTCATTGTTCTACCTCCATGATTCAAGGATGTCTTCATTGTTCTACCCTCATGATTCAAGGATGTCTTTAGTTCATCTTGTGTGAAACAAAGTAGTGAAGAAAGTACTTTAGTATCTTATTATGTTAAAGATTTCTAGAGATATAAAGGATAAATTGCTTTAAAACCTATAAAAAACCAGTACATTAGGCATCAGTTTGGCAAATTGTACAGGGCAATCTTGGTATTTTCAATTGTAAATCCTTTGGTTTTTAAATGTCTATCATAATTCTTTCAAGTGGTGCTGCAAATTCTGACAAAGGTTTTTGAATCTTTTCCATGCCCCCCAATAAGATTCTAGCAGGAATAGACTTCTCCCATCATTTTCAGTGAGAGAACGAAATGAATTTAAAAATTAAAACTTTGAGCAGGTCTGCCCAGTCATACATGTACATCACAAATTTTGCATGATTTAAAAACTGACCACATATAACTCAAAATTTAAAATGTTTTTACAGCATTTTTAAATCTCTGGAATCAGTATGCAAATTTGTATGCAAATTTGTATGCAAATTTGTATGCAAATTTGTGATGTATAGTAGGGCAACCTGGAATACATGTACATCACAAATTTTGCATGATTTAAAAACTGACCACATATAACTCAAAATTTAAAATGTTTTTACAGCATTTTTAAATCTCTGGAATCAGTATGCAAATTTGTATGCAAATTTGTATGCAAATTTGTGATGTATAGTAGGGCAACCTGGAATATATTCTTTTGTTAATCTTGCTTCTTAAGTTTTGAATCTTTTATGTTCTTTGAAGTGGCACAGCAAATCCTTGCAAACAGTTTGATTGTCTTTACCATAATACCCTTAGTTTAAATTCAAGCAGGAATATTACTTTTCCAGCATGCAAATGAGGAGAATAGTGTTGTGATCAATATGCTATATTTCAAATATTGAATTATGTATTACTTTGGGAAGGAGGAAGGGGGGGGGGGGAGACTTGAACAAGTGTTAATTCCATTTACACTTGGGGACTGCATGGGAGGTGTGTATTGGGTTTTTGTTTTGAGGAAAATATTTTGTGTTTAGTCAATTAGATTTTACCACATTGTACAAAGTTTTTTCTGAGAAAGAAAATGTAGCATAACTATATGGGTGCATTTCACAGTGATCTCCAGCTGTTCTTTTCCTTTTGCTTTTTCACCCTTTTCTTAGATATAGTTCCTCTCCTGCTTCTTCCTCTTTTCTTTCTCATGCTGTCCTTTTCTTTTTCTTTTGTTCTTCCATGTCAAGTCAACTTTCTCTTTTATCCATTTTATCAGTATAAAATGTTGCAATTACTGTAATGTATCGTACAGAGTGACTTTACTCACTGACAAGCATGCAACCAACAGACGTCATTCACCCAATTGGTGTGATTCTGTTAAACCTCTCCTTATAACAGATATGAAGTTCATTACATCATGCGCCTGATACCTTAATTGAATTAGATAGCGGAAAGTCAATCAATACTATTTTTAGACCCGCTACAAAATATTAAGTTATGTGCCAGTAAGTTGTTCATGTAAGTTGTTCACGTAAGTTGTTCATGTCCTTCAATAGTTTAAACCGGATTTGTTACCGAAAGAGTATAGTGTTTTGAATTGCTTGAAAAGCCACTCTGGCTCTAAAAAAATAAGGTAAGTGATAAATGTTTTAGTAACATAGGCATTATTGAATTTGTACAGATTTGCAAATTTGCTGCTGTGAGCTTTATGTAGCCTACTCATGATTAACTCTGCTCATGAAGTATTTTGGGAGTTGTCTTTCAAATACAGACAATATTAGTTTAAATCAATTAAATTGAATTTTAATTGCAAGATAGGTAAATACTGGAAAGACATGATACAGTACATGCTGTTTGATTGCTGTACAGTACTCATGATGAGCAAATAATATGCAACCTTTCATTTTCAGCTTAACCAACACACTGTGTTTAGGCCATAAAATCGAACAAGAATTTTTTTTTTTTTGGACTTTGAAATGTTTAAACTATTCTTTTTGACACCTCTGGTCTTGAAATTTTCTAATCCTTGTATTTTGTTAGATGTAAACCATTGTAATATTGAAGTTATGGCTAAAAAAGGTGCAATTTTTAGCTCAACATCCCTTTAAGGGATTTGAGCTCAAGCGATCACTAACTCCAGAGCAAGATTCTCGATAGCCCGGATGCGTTCGTATTTTTGCAGTGTTTATCATATCCTAAGCGTTTTTTGATATTTTGCTGTGTTGCTATGTTTGCCTTAAATAGATGGATATGTTGATGCAATTACAGTTCATACTGTTGCGTAGTTTTAACGAAATTTGCTTTAAAAAATTCAAATACTCAAGATTTCGCTCCGCGTAATCCAAATGAATTTAGCATATATGATAACATTGGCTCGGAAAATACCACTGAATTTCTCTGAATGGAAAAAAACTCTGCTTTCATAAATTTCCCGAATAGGCTATCCTTATAGCCTGGATATAGGCATTTTTCCAAAATCCACATGAGTCCTTCCACATAATGACTCGGCAGAAGCAATGCCTATTCACAAGAAGTTTATTGTTCACATGGAGATAATGAAAGGCTGTAATAACTGATGCATAAAATCACCAGAAGTCAGTGGGTCCAACCCATATATGAAATATAATAAAGTTCTTTTGCAAGGAAGAAAAAGTGTTTGTGGGAGAATTTTTTCAGGTGAACTGAAATGATCTGAAATGGAACATTGACCCTTGTATAATTATCATCCTTATCCCAAACATTGAACAGTTCAAGTTGAAATTAAAATCATTCTCGTCTCAACTGTTCATTATTGGGATTAAAATGATAATTAAATAGGGATCACTTCATATATTTTTTTAATTTTAGATCTTTTCCTGTTGAAATTCAATCAATGAGAGGAATAAATACTAAGATAATCAAAATGAATAAAATAAGGGACTCAATAGTTAGGTTTCTTAATTCCATTAGTTTAGATATAGATAGATGTCCCCACCAACAATGCAAGGGGCAAATCCATAGGTCACGATGGGTCATCATGAAGGATTAAGTCAAATAAAATGAAAGAGGACAAAATCTGTTTAGTTATATCATCAGATCATTAACTGAATAACTCCATGGTGATATTGTGTTATAATGATTGCCACTTGGATATTTGCTCAGAATGGCTATTTTATTAGTAACATCAGGAAAATATGCCATAGATAGATAATGTCTTGTTGCAAGGATGTAAAATCTTTCTTGATTTTATACAACAGCATTTTGCTGTTAGTGTATGTCTGTGTATAATTTCAATTTCATTCAAAAGTAAACATTGTTAATAAAATTTGCATCATATTGCTTTAGGCTTACTTGAAAAACAGTTTTCACATTTCACATATTCAATTGATATTAAAAGCTCCAATACGCAGTGGAACAACTAGAGTCCTGGGGCCCATAGAGATTTTGACCTCTGCTGTGATGTCGGAACCACAGCGGAAAATAAGGGGGGGGGGGGTGTCCTGGCCATAGACTAAGGGGGAAGAAGGTGCCCTTTGAAAATGTGCAGACGGGAGCAGGATGTGCCTTTTTGAAAGTTGAGGATTTTAGTCTCGGTCATTCTTGAAGCTTCAAAACAAATAGTGATTAACCCACTCAAAAATACTATGTAATACATAGAGGCTGTCACATACGTTTAGCATTCATTTGACTCAATTAAAGCATGTTACAAGTGACACTGACACCGAGGGCCGCGGTGGGAGGGGATGCTCCCAATTATTTTGTAAGCAGCAATTTTCCAAAGAAGCCTTTTACCTATTTGCCCGATGGGTAATTATCAACATATAGTCCTGGCTCCCCAATCTCAAACCCAAAGCGTTACTTGCCTTCGGAAAGGGGATAAAGTCAAAAATGTGTGTGTGTGGGGGATAGAGGATTGGGGAGGGGGGAAGATTCACCAACAAAACAGGTTTGTAAATACCCAAAATATAAGTTGAGCTACTATGTCAATATATGTTGAGCTACTATGTCATTGATGTTCTAGTTTCATTCTGTTAGAGATTGTTCGAAGATATTCCGCGGTGTCATGTCCTTAGGCATTTTCTTTCAGATTTGTCTGCCCATTGCATGAGTAGAGCATGGGTAGACATTAGGTAATTAACCAGCTTTTATGATGGAACTGCCTATCGTGCATGAATTGACATCAGGCGCTTCATGAACATAACCACTACTTAAAGTTTATCATCCATTGCTTATTTGAAACAGAGATACTATTTGGAAATTCCTTAAATTCCTTATCTCAATAAATATTGTTTCCACTAAAGATGCTTATTCTTGTTCCAATTGTAAGTGCAACTTGACTTGAGCTTTACTGGAAGAAAATCTGCTACAAAACCTGAAAATAGTAAACATTTTCATCAACATTAATCATTTTTAAGCTTTGTTGTAATAAACAATAAAATCTTTTTTGTAAATAAATTGTGTGACATAACAACCATAAAACATATCAAGTCTTATGTTAAGTTGTTAACTTATTGTTTTTCAAATCTCCACCAATGTTATTTGAATGGGATTAATGGAATATGTCAAAGAAGTTTTGAACTTCATCTCCATCATATGCCCTAAACTCAATTGAAGTACTTGATCTCCATCACATATGCTAGCTGACAAACTTGATCTCCATCACATGCTATGCAAACTTGATCTCCATCATATGACAAACTTGATCCATCATATATGCTAGCAAACTCATATATACTAGCTGACAAACTTGATCTCCATTATATATGCTAGCTGACAAACTTGATCTCCATCATATATGCTAGCTCAATCGAAGTATAGCAGGAGAAACTGGTCAGTTTGATGATTATCAGTGGCTGAAATTTAGGACAGAAGTATAAAGAATTGCATTAAAAAGCTCTTAAAAAATCAATGTCTTCTCAATAAAAAACATGGCACATTGTTTCAAAAGACTGGGGACTTGACATCAATAACCTGCATCATGCTATCTTTCTCTTTTATTGACAACAAATCACTTTGACTCAAAATTTTAGGGGTTGAGCATCTGCATCAGTGATGCTGTGGTATTTAGTTCTCCAGTTCATTCAATTTCTGATATAATTGCCTTGTTTTGGTTTACTCGGATGAAAGGATTTTACTTAATTTTTACATGTGTGATGGATGTCAAAATCAATTACATAAAGTACTGTATACATGACATGTATTAAGGTTAAACTATACTTTTCTATTGTTAATCCAGAGGATTAACCATAGAACGGGGATAAATGGAAGTGATGCAGGAGGGTGTAGCCCGTGTGCATCCAACGTTAACATTTATCCCCATTCTATGGGTAATCCAGAGAATTAATCATAGAATGGGGGTAAATGCAAGTGATACACAAGGGTGTAGCCCGAGTGCATCCAACGTTAACATTTACCCCCATTCTATGGGTAATCCAGAGGATTGACCATCGAACGGGGGTAAATGCAAGTGATGCACGAGGGCATAGCCCGAGTGCATCCAACGTTAAAATTTACCCTCATTCTATGGGTAATCCAGAGGATTAACCATCGAACGGGGTAAATGCAAGTTATACACGAGGGTGTAGCCCGAGTGCATCATCCAACATTAACATTTATTCCCGTTCTATGGTTAATCAGCTGAATTAACATTAGAAAAGTATAGTTTAAGCTTGTTCATTTAAAGCAATGACAATTATTATGCCACATACCTCTTAAAGGAAAAAAACTAGCACATACAATGATTTAAATGTTTCAAGTTGCACTTAAAATATAAATCTTTCCCCCGTACATATTATACATGTATATTAATACTCTTTGTAATCACAAAACACTATGCAGATCACTCATATAAACAAATAGTAGTTATGCCCTAAAAAATGTATCACAATCTAACAACTTTCATATATACTTTGGAGCTTTGGAGCGTCCTGATTGGTTCACAACCGTTGTTAACCCTGAAAGATTTATGTTGAGGCGGAGTGTTTATATGCATATTTAATGCACGGTTCAAAAAGGAATAAACCGTAAATAGTGCAGGCCTATTAAACATTTTTAGATGACTTTGTGTAAGTGTAACGTGATATAATAGTAAACAGAAAACAGCTGATCACTTGTACATACAAGATAGCAGATGTAGCAGATGACAAAAAAATAATAATGATTGGCCCGGAACCGTGTGTGTTGCCGGAACTACTTCCATTTATATGTTGGTCCCAATCATATGTATGATAAACCAAAACCGTGCACTAGGCAATCAGAACGCTTCAAATCTCCAAAGAATATATGAACATGATTTATTTGTTTGTTCATGATTGTGATTTTGAAATAAGCTTCTCCCCACATGTGGGGCCTAAACATGCCCATGAACTTGATGCCCATGGGCACACATATTTTTTTGGTGAATTTTTTGGCCCCAAAACTTTTTCCATGATAAGTAGTACAAGGGCCCAAACCCAAAATTATATAAATGATACTAGAGTTGATTAGTCTTATTCAATTAAATGTATTCTTACTTGAACTCTATCTGCAACTATAATATGAACTGTTGGAGTGTTGTTGAAACAACTTTTCCTTGTTTGGAAGTATCACATTAATGTCTCAGACTTAAAAAATCTTTAAAGAAATTAAAAAAAGGAGAGGAAACATTGCTTTTGAAATACATGTTATATAAATAAGAGCTTTATTTATGAATACTTTTGTCCATATGACACTTAAAGCAGTAACACTGATACTGTATGTTAATTATATATCTGCTTCTTTTTGCATTTTCCCTCTCCTCTCACTTTCTCCTTGACTGAAATGTGTTAACTGAGGCATGCTGTCTGCTAATGTACTTTCACAAGCTTGGAAGCACTCTGTTTATGCCTCTATGAGTTAAAAGCAAAGGGGATATTATTGTTGCATAAAGTACATCAACACCTTGCTCAGAAGAATGAGGTAGATTAACAAGATAATGTTTACCTACAATTATCGGGGGAGGGGAGTGCTCACAAAATCCTATGTGCTGGTAGCCCAGGGTTACCAATAATTTAACTTGGGCACCTGCAATGGCAGTCTCAAAAGTCCAATCTTAATCTTAATCTTATACTAGGATTCTGCATAGGGTTGACAACCCAATCGGATAAAAAACATCTTGTCACGGAAACTTCTAGAGCAAATATTGATAATACGATCTCAGCAGATAAAGCTACTTGTGTGATCTCTAGTGATCCATCACTACACTGGGTACCTGTAGATCAGTAGATGACCTGTAGGGGTGAAAGCCGACAAGATTTGCTGGAAGTCTCTGGGTTGAAGAGCAAGGAGCAAAACTTCTACTTAACGAATGTGACAATTAACGCCAAATCAAAGATGACAAGTGGATACTGGAATGTAAGGAAATTATATGAAACAGGAAAAACAGTAGTAATGGTAACGGAGATAAGGAAATATTACAAAGGAATGCTCGGAATGACTGAAATAAGATGGTGGCTGGGTTTTGGTAGTTTCAACAGATTCTGGTGAGCTAATTTTTTACTCTGGAAGTGAAGATAAGCATGAAAATGGAGTAGCTATGTTTATAGCTATGGGCTAAAGTACAGCCTTATTGATTGGAATCCAATAAATGAACGAATTATTAAAGCAAGACTGCCAGACAAAATTTATTAAACTAACCATTATACAGATCTATGAGCCAACAGAACAGGCAGAGGAGGATGTGAAAGATTATTTCTATGAGCAACTTCAAAGAATCATTGGTGAAGTACCAAGTCACTATATATTGATTGTAATGGGAGATGCTAATGCTAAAGTTGGTGGAGTAAATAGCGGGAGAGAAAGTGTGATGGGGAAAAAGGTCTGGGAATTATAAATGACAATGGCAAATGATTTGCAGACTTATGTGAGGTTAATGGACTCATCATTGGAGGTATTGTGTTCAAGCATAGAGACATCCACAAGTACATCTGGACTGCCCCAAATGGCAATACAAGAAACACCTGGACTGCCCCAAATGGCAATACTAGAAACACCTGGACTGTCCCAAATGGCAATACTAGAAACCAAATTGTCCATTTCACAACATCTAGGAAACAAGAGGGTCTTTGTTAGATATAAGAACCAAAAGAGGAGTTGATATACACAGTGACCACAATCTGCTAATTGGAAATATCAGAGTTAAACTGAAAGGTGAGAAGAAAAACAGCCAAACATCAGAGTCGAAACAGACTAAAATGTGCAGAAGAAGACATGACTACAACAAAGAGCTGAACAAAAATATGAGGAAAGAAAGGAATGATAGTATTATTGAAAAATGGATAAACATTGAAACAGCAGATATCAATGCTACAAAAAAAGTATTAGGGAGAAGGAAAGGCATAAGTAAACCATGGATTTCAACTAAACTCATGGAGAGCTACAGTATTGAAGACAGGAAAAATCTAAAATGTCAAATAGATAAGCAAAATCTGAAAGAATCAGACAGCCTAAAAGAACAGAATAAGAGAAGAAAGACTGAGAAGTAAAGAAAAGAGTCTGATCAGATAAAAGAAAGATGGTAGATAATATGGTAAAAGAAGCAGAAGATGCAGCATCACATAGAGACATGAGTGGTCTATACAAAATTACAAAGAAAATATGTAAGATATGAAGGAAGAAAGAAGAATGTTGGAGCAAGGAATGGAAATGGAAAGCTTATCACTGGAGAAGATAAGATGAGAGAAAGATTGAAAGAACACTTCAAATCAACTTTAATCCAACCTATACCAGAGGCAACCAACCAAGGTATAGAGGCAAATGAAGATGACATTAATGTCGAGATGGGTGAGATCCAAGCTGAAGAAATAAAGAATGCTGTGTTAAAAATGGAAAAGCACCAGTGTGGATGGAATAAGCATTGAAATGTGGAAAGGTAGTATGGATTTGACAGAGAGACCTTAACTACAACATTCAACCAAATTTTAGATACAGAAGAAATGCCAGATTCATGGAGAAAAAAAAGCATTGTAACTATTATACCGAAGAAAGGTGACCTAACAGTTTGTGACAACTACAGAGGTATATCCTTATCATCAACAACAAGTAAGATATTTGCTAGGATATTGATTGGCAGGCTACATAGTGCAATAGATACCAAACTTCGTTATGAGCAAGCTGGCTTTAGGAGTGGCAGAGGAACTATTGAATGAACAAGTAATCACCCTTAAAAATATAATAGAACAATGTTTGTAATGGAAAGCCACAGTTTACCTCAACTTCATTGACTTTTAGAAGGCTTTAGACAGTCTAGACAGAAGCATGATGTTGAAGATTATGACTCATTATGGGATACCCATGAAATGCACAAATATTACACAGAACTGCATGGTATCATGGCAGCAAATGTGCAGTGTTAAGCGATGGAAAACTATCTGACTGGTTTTCTGTGAAAACTGGGGTATGTGTAATGTCTAGTTTCCTCTTTATACTTACTATTGACTGGGTGATGAGAACCAGTACACAAGGCAGAAGGAATGGAATGCGGTGGAACTTATTTACAGCCCTAGATGATCTTCACTATGCTGATGACATTGCACTTATTTCTAGCACTAAAGAACAACTCCAAGACAAAACAAGCAAACTACATGAAACAGTTAAAATTGTTGGTCTGAAGATTAATAAAAAAAAACAAAGATCATTCGCATTATTAAACAACAAAACTGATGGAACAATTAAAGTTGCAAATGCAGAGCTTGAAGATATTGATAGCTTTGCCAATCTTAGTGCAACACTGTCCAAAGAAGGAGGCACTGATGAAGACATAAAACGTAGATTTGAGGTGGCACAGGCAACTTTCAGACAATTTGACAAGACTTGGAAATCAAGCATCTACCGGATAAAAACTAAACTGAAAATATTTCAATCAAATGTAATCTCAGTACTCCTCTATGGATGTGAAACCTGGAAGCTGACAAAAGCTGATGAGAAGAAATTAGATGTGTTTCAAAGGAGATGTCTTAAAATTATTTTAAAAATTAGATGGCCAGTGAAAGTCACCAATGCAGAACTATATGAAAGAACAGGCACTAATGGAGATATCAACTTTAAAATTTTCATATATTTTAACCCTCCAGATGCTTGGAAACCCCCTAAGCTAATATAACTCCGAATCAAAATTTTCTTCTCTTATTATTGGGAGGCCAGGCCCAAGAAAATTTATTGGGGACCTGCCCCCCTCCCATCCCCGCTTCCGGCACCTATGAGACAGATGGGCTCTCCTCCACTTTATTTGCAAAGTTAGTGTCCATAGAAATCAAACGTGAGTCTTCTTTCAAATATTTAAGATGACTTCTCTTATTATAGGTTAAATGATCTTTTTGTTGACAGATTGAAGAGAGTATTATAACAGAAACAATTACTATGTGCAAGCTACCCAAATGTCAATAGTTGGACACCTTTAATTTGTCCAGGGGAAAATCAATGGGGTCCTTGCCACTGACTTGCTGATGATTGAGCTGTTGAGTGTGAAACTGAGAAAATGATGGACTTGCTATTAACATTGTTAGGAACATTAATCATATTCCGAATCATGATCAACACAATTTATAAATGCCATGTAAACATTTCCGATTTCAAGACTTATGATTTATAAAATTCTAAATTATTGTAGATCTTGGTATAAATTTTCCTATTTTCCATAAATATTTTGATCTAAAATAAATACATTTTCATGGCTGTAAATTTAAGAAGAAAAGGAAAAAAAAGTTTACCAGTAATATTCTGACCGATAAAAGTTTAGAAATTTTGCAATGTCACAGTTGGGGCACATTGTTGTCCCTAAAGTTATAATGCTATCAAAACATGTCATTCAAAAAAGTGGCCCTTAAATTTTGTGCCCCCTTCCCGCCTTCCAGATTCAAATATATTTTCTCATCCCTGACATGGAACTAAAGACTTTTTCCTGGTTTAGATCCTCATTAAAATCTTATCTGAAGAAAGTGCCATCACTGGAGGTTCTGCCCCTTGCCTCAAGTTCCTTCCGATACCCCTGACATGACCTGGATACCATGGACAAGTGTGTTTGAAAGGATTTAATATTGAAAGTAGTCATTTAAATAAAGTTGCTGTACTTAATGGCGGCATTACGGCCTATCCATTGGCAGCAGTGTCTGATGGTATACCATCTTTAAGATCGTAAATAAGGTCACATTTCACTGTCGTATTTTTCAATATTTAAAAGGGCATGATACCATTTCTAAAAAGAGCACTTGTTCTCTTTCAAAAGCATGTTTCCATCTGAAAAAGGGAAATTTGTCCCTCAGAAAAAGGCACTTTTCTTCTCTGAAAAGGGTACCATTCTTTTTCAACTTTGAGAAAACAGAGGTTGGGAGGGGGCATATGCACCCTGCTCCGCCATTTCTACCGCTTATGAATTTCTGTGTCAATTAGATTAATTGCTTTTTGCAAAAAATTTGGATTTGTGTCATGTAGACTATGTTTGCAGGTCATCTGAATGAGAATGAATGTTATTTGTTCCAGTAATTTAATTTTCTTATTTGAAAAAATATAATGTGTCTAAATGATACATTTGTAAGTTCAAAGCTGTTGGGCCAAATCCCACTTTTGAAAAGTTGGGGTTTTATTATAATCACCAATCTGCATATGAGTCAAGAAAGAATATCAAGAATGAGTGAAGTACATTTGTGAGAAGAACATTGTCTGTTTTGGTGGATGATTACCAAACAAAAATCCTTAAAAAAGCTTTGAAAGGTGTTTAAGTAATTACTTGTGTCTGCGTTGTCAGATTTTTGAGGAATTTTGTTATTTCTATCAAGTTATATCCCATGTATAATTCAATTTAATTATTAGAATGCATTTTTGAAATTTAAATGTGTAGGATGAATGAACTTTCTGCAGGTGTCATGTTAACACAACCTTCTTTTTTTTCTTTTTTCTGACACACTTTGTTTATGATGGTGTTTCAGAAAATAATAAATATTCCATGTGGGATTGTGCTACTTGTATCCAGAACTCTTAATTATTGAAATTTATATAGTGCCAAAACCATAAGTTTGCACTAAGGTGCTTTGAAATACAGGCAGTCACCTCTGGTAAGCTTGTTTGAATAGGTAGGTCTTTAGGTGTTTTCTAACAATGGTGATACATGTAGCATTCTTGATAAAGGATGGTAGTTCATTCCAAAGTTTTGGACCATAGCAAGAAAAAGATCTTGTCTGCGAATATAACATGATGAGTTCTGGGGACATGAAGTAAAGTAGAAGATGCTGAGGGGAATCTGTAAGACTGTATGTAAATCTGAGATGTAGGTGGGAGCGAGGTGTGGAGAGCTTTGAAGGTCATGATGAGGACTTTCAAATAAATGCGTTGTTTAACAGCCTGGGAGCCAGTGCAGGTTTACCGATTCAGATGAAATAGGGTCAAATTTTCAACATTTTGTGATGATTTGGCAGCTGACCGCTGAATATTTTGAAGCCTTGCAATAAGGGAATTGTTTACTCCTATCAAAAAAGAATTACAATAGTCTAAAAATGAAGTCCTCAGGCTTTGTCTTGGTGCCTATAGGACCTCCCCAATTACCAGCCTTCATGTTGAAGCCAACAAACCCCCCTTTCTACTTAGATGTAGAAAGCTCAGCCTCTCCTATGCTTTTAGAGCCCTCACCAACACCCAGAACCCTGTTTACAACCTAATTAGGTACCCTCATTTCTCCACCTTTTTGATAGGACTAAAACCCTATCCCCCTTCTTTAGCCTACACATTAAATCAGACCTTTTCCATCTTGGCATCAGCCCCACCACTCTCAGCACCTTCTCCTGGCCCACTTTTCCTCCTTGGGCCACACCTCCCCCCCTCCACCCTCCCTTTATCCACCTGGGCCTCTCCACTCATCACAAAACCAAAACCCACCCTAATGTCTTCATCAATCTCTACAACCAAATCAAAGACCAACCTCAAACTACACCTCCATCTATACTGATGGCTCCAAGGAAGGCAACAAGACAGCTGCTGCTGCCGTCTTCCAAAACATCACCCTCAGTAGCAAACTTCCCGACTATTCATCCATCCTTTCAGCCGAGGCTTAAAGTCCATTCTCCTCGCCCTCAACTTTATTGAGTACTCTCCACTCAACCACTTTGCCATTTTCTCCAACTCAAAGGCTGTTTTTACTTCTTTACTCAATCTTAAATGGGATAACTTTATATCCCACCTCCTCCTCCGGAAACTCCTTTCGCCGGCACTCTGCAGGAAAAGTATTTTTTCTTCTGGATACCCAGCCATGTTGGCATCCCTGGCAATGACAGGGCCGATGCAGCCGCTGAGCTTGCCCTCAACCTCCCCCTACCCCTTTTTCCAAAACCCTTTCTGACATCAAACCGCTTATAGCTTCCTTTGTTCGTGACCGCTGGCAAACCTCATGGAACTCGCAAATTGATAACAAACTCCACGTCATCCAGCCACCATTCCGATCAAACCACAATCAACAACCTCTCTCGTATCTAAAATGTTTATATTACCCGTCTTAGAATAGGTCACACCCACCTCACTCACTCCCACCTCCTTATTGGCTCCCCCAACCCCTCTGCAACAATTGCCATTGCACCCTCACAATCCATCACGTTCTCCTTGCTTGTTCACTGTACAACCTTCGCAGAGCTTCCCTAACTCCCCACAACTCAATTGCTGAATTCTTCCAAAAAAACCCTCCGGATAAAATTATCTCCTTCCTTCATCATGCTCTCCTCTCTACGACCGTATTTAGTTCTCCTCTTCCACCCCCTTCTCTACTTATTTTTTTTTCACCCATGCACCTCCTCTCACAATGGGCTATATTTTCATTTACATATCTATAGTTTGTTTTATGTTTTATTATGAAACATCAGTGTTATACTGCAAGATGCTTTTCTGATTGTTATAGTATCATATTACCAACAGATATAGGTTCACTGTATGTAAACAGTTAACATGACGCAAATGCTACACAACTGACATTAAAAAAGGAATGGATATCTTGACAAATCCAATTAACAACATAAATTTGATATATATCACAGTTTCAAATTTCATTCAGATTGTCAATTTTCATTGAAATTTTAGTAAAGAGTTGTCAGTCAGAAAGAGGGATTGTTTAGTCTACATAGACGATTATCTAGTTTGAGATATGACCTCATGAATGTTTTGCAAAAAGGAACCGAAATGAGAAATTGTCAAAACGCATCATATTTCATTCAAAGTGTATGTTAACAATACTAAGCTTTTTCATAAGCAGTTTTAGTACAATAAACACTTGTAGTATACAAGTACCAATGTTGACCCTGTAACATGTATGACGTGTATTCTATTGTGCCTTCATGCTTGTACTTCATTACGTTTTGTTAAATATGAACTCAAAATTTACAATAATTTAATTTAAATAATTTGTTTGTTTTATCACAACATTCAAATAATACTTAGCACATAAAACAGCAAAAATACAAAGCGAACTGTAAAAGAAAGTGCTCTGATCAAGATTCTTTGAGCTCCTTACACTCCTTTAGAAGCATTCCATCAATTCGATGTCTATATTTTCTCCCCCAAATATCCATTTTTGTTAATTTGCTGGTGAGCTTCCATTACAAGCACACTTATAGTTTACTCAAACAGTTTTGTGATCTATTTGTCTATAATGCCCCCCACCCTCCCTCTAAGATATGACAATCATTGTTTTTGCTAATCATTGTTTTTAATATTTAATTGTATGTATTATGACAAATATTTTCATATTTTGTCCCCCCCTCCGCCCCAATCATGCGTTGCCCCTCCCAACTATAATCTCTTACAGCTGCCTATGCATATGGTCACAGTCATAGCATAGGCAGGATTTCCTGAAATGCATCAAGTTACAATTAATATATTCTTATTACTGTATGTCTGCTGGTACTATAACAGCTCTATACAAAGATTATATGATTTCATTTCTATTGATATTGAATAAAGCACTGGAATATACCAGTAGAACCCACTACAAAGTTGTATTATTGTTCAATCTTTCAAATTAGGAATGATCATAGGGTAAGGGTCATCTGTGAAGAAGCAGGGGGTGACAACCTTCCACTCCTCCTTGAACTGTCAACAAAATTTCAAATTAGGAGCAGGTTACAAGATCCCAACAAATTTCCAGGTTACAAGGGAAAAAAAACACTGATTTCCATCAAATGTTGCTGGTAATTAGAAGAAAAAAACTCCTGTAGTTTTTGAGAAATGTCCTTTATTTTCAGATAATTGTCTTTGATTTTCAGAAAAGTTTATTAATTTTCTGGAAATGTTTTGTAAATTTTTTATTAATTTCAATCGTTTTTGGAAATTTTTGGTTTTTAATTTTGACAAAGTTTACCTTAATTTCCAATAATTTACCCAATTGTTCCTTCAATAATATTTTCATAATTTCCCAAATTTACCTCCCAACTGGGAGGAAAGCACACAAGGTGAAATCCTTTGGGGGTGAGGGGGGGGGGGTCCCATGTTCACTACACCTCTGTTTCATACTGCAGACATAATTTGTTACTAATTATATTGCTTTGCTGTCTTCATTTCATGGCTTAGATGGAGAATGGAGATTGCTGCTCATCACCAATCAGAAGTCTGTCGGGAATCTGCGAGGTCATGAAGTCTTCTGCATCACAAAGGTTGCCCTCCTGCCCCTCACACAAAATGGCCATCCAGAGATTGACATTGAGGTATGTTCCATTGTTGTAGCACATGCAGAACAAATCCTCTGTTGAAAAATGATAACCTCATGTAAAAACACATATTGTTAAAAAGTTTTTACAAAGCAACAGGCTTAAGATACAGGAGATATATTTTAACAGTACCATATTTGAGGTAATAAGCACCCAGGGCGCTTACGAAAATAGAATTGCCCACTTTTTAGCCCCCAAAGCTGCTTCCTAATAAACGCCCCTACATGTACAGCAGGTACAAGTTCTACACCAACCCCACAATGCTGTAATATAAACCACCACAATAACGTTGTGAGAGTCAGACACAAAATAAGAAAATGAATAACAAAACTTGAGTGTTTTAAGTCTTCATATTAAACAAATGAATTGTTATCAGTCAGTCGGTGGACGCTAAATTAGTGCAGGGGCGCTAATACGTTGAATACGGTTTATACAAAGATGAGATTAAGTCACTTTTTGAAAGAGTTTAATGGGGGACTTGTTTTAAACAACTAAAGTTTAAATATTGATACCTGATGAGGGTATTGTACTGACCCCACGAAATGAACCTTATTAGAAAGGTATCAGATAGTACTTTTCAGAAACATAGATATATTTCTCCCAAACTTCCTGTTTGTAGTACGAATAGGACAGTAAATTTGATGTTTTTGGTGTTGGTTACGAGGATCGGTGTTACCTAAAAGAAAGAATAGTATTTTATCTGTCTTCCATATGAACTTTGCACTGATCTGAATAGAGTTGGTCAGTGATGTTATTTCACAACCCAGTTGATTTGTATTAGGTGTCAGTTTTCAGCTTTGTCTGGTAAACAGTGGGGCAGGGGAGATGCTTTAAAAAGTTTGCTGGGGTAAGAGAGGGGCAACTGTATCATACTGTATGACAAAGCAGATAAAGTTATTTTAAATTGGTCAAAACAATCTTGTGGGGTCAAATGTCCCTTGTCAATTTTTTCACATAATTGAAGGGAAATTTGGCAATCTGTAGACACCTGGAAAAATGTGATTTTAGCAATGTGCAAAGTAAATAACTTCTTTTGCCTCATAGTATAAAGCATAAAAACAGTTTTGTTTATTGTCAATACCTCACTCATGTTTCATACAAGAAAATGTTAAGAAGGAATTAAAATGATTTTCTTGACAATTAGATTGACATCCACAGCGCTCCACTTGTTCATTATGGCTCGTTATCAATGGTAAAATATGTAATCCACTATATTATGATGGTCATAACTTTGTCTCCTTAAAGAATTCCAATTTAGATGCTCCATTGCTGCATCTCGGCTACATGAAACCAAAGAATTAGCTGTAGGCTGTTTATATCTGTTTTTCCTGTGATGTTGTAAAAATGGCTTAGTAAGGTTTCATATATTCCCTAGAGAGGTCTTAATATTTCTGTTGGATTTAATGTGTTTTCATATTGAAGACTCTGTCCCTGGTTGGTGCTGAAGAATGCAGCTGAGCACTTGATTGGCTGGATTGTATTCTAACTAATGAAGGCACTGGGTAGGGATGATTAGAAGATGCAATAAATATCCAGAAAATGAATTACTTTGTTACTACATTACTCTTGTAATAGAGTGATGGGGAAATATTGTAGATTATATTATGAATTTTGCAAATGTTAAGTACAGAAGATAAGAATGAGAATTATGTAAGAATGAATTCCGGTGAGAGAGGGGGCACTTCATACTAAAAGTGGTAGGGGTGTGCAGCCAACCAACCGAAAAACATACCTGCAGTATGACAGATTTTTTGGTAAGTGCAGTATAAAATTATACAATTTTGATACCTGCAGTATAAAAGAAGTCAATTTTAATACCAGTATGAGCATTCAACAAAAAATATTGTAAAAATGGACCAGCAGTACAAAATTAATGCAGTAAAACCTCATTTTTGGGTGCCTGCACTACAAAAATAATTTTTACTAAAAAAGAAAAAAAAATATATAAAATGTATATATATATATATATATATATATATATATATATATATATTTATATATATATTTATATATATATATATATATATACACATACATACATACATACATACATACATACATACATACACATACATATATATATATATATATATATATATATATACACATACATACATACATACATACATACATACATACATACATCCATGCATGCATCATACATCCATCCATCCATCCATCCATACATACATACATATATACACGTACATACATATATACATACATACATACATACATAATTATTAGTGTAATATTCAAGGCATATCTGGCTAATAGTGGTTCAGCAGTTAAAAAGTCTGGCCCATATCGTCTCTCTTTCCGCATGTGACAAATGTAGGAAAACACAGTTTTGAGGAAATCTGTGTTAAAAGATTTTTTTATATTTAGATATACATTTCATCGTGATTCTGAATAACAAAATACTATATTTATATCTCATTGAAGAGGAAACACACAAAACTTTCTGCAGGTTATCATGAAAATGAATCTATCACTTTTCCTTTGTTTATTTTAGTCACAAAGACATTCACCAGTATGCAAAATTGTTATAGAGTCATTATTGTTTTTGACATTTGTCACCAGTGGCAGGGGGCCCACAGCCCCCCTTCTGCCAGCAAACTTTTCTGAGAGGGCGCCAAGTGCTCAATGGAGTGCCCAAATTGTCATGAGAACAAAAATTGCTTAGGCCCTGTGAAAATTTACGCATTGATCAATAACTTTTCCTAACAGTGCTGTAATGATATGTCGATTATCACGATATCTCTTTTCCCATGACATGAAATATGCCTCTTAAGACATATTGCAATACTAAAAACTAATACAGAACTAAGGAATTTTTGTGCAACTAGTCTAGGCTAGTTCGTGTTTGAAAGGTACTAAAGTTACTAAAAAACACAAGTTTAGGCCATGACCGTTTCTAAATCAACTTCAAAAACATGCAAAAATATTGTGAAACATAAAATTGAAATAAAAAACTAATTAAAAATCATGCTCCTTCACTCCACACGGGCACACTCTGATGTAAATTGGCAAAAAGAATGAAAAATTGGCCCAGAAAATGCCTCTCACTTTGATGATTCATGGTCACGTTGGCTGAATTAACAAACATGTGCATGTGATGCGTGATAGAATATAGAAAATAATAGTCACGTGATCATGTCGCCTGGTAGGTGGAACTCATTATTGTTTCTTGTGTTTATGCTTGCACAGTCTACCGGTTTTGTAACTAAAACCAGTTTCGGTCTGATTCATATTTTATGCAAAATCCAAAAGTACCGAAAATAACCAAATCACTACAAAAAATTGCCAAAAGATGGTAAAAACCTGTTTGATTTAAATGAAAAGAAAGTTCATGCTTTGTGTCCACATGTTTTTTGTAGAAAATATGTGATATTTATGCAGATTCAATAAACAAATATGATTGAGAATGTTTGGAAATAAATAGTCATAATGTACCTGTAATAACAGGTTCGATGATGCTATGTATTTGTGTCTTCTTTCCGGGCTAACATTTCCCTGAAAACAAATTTACCTTCATTCCTTTATAATCTCTTTATTTAAAGTCATGTCGATTCTCTCCTGAGTCCTTATGTCATTTAAAGTACTTGGGAATCCATTATAAATCCCGACAAATATATCGCAAATGGCAAGCCAAGTATTACGAGACCATTTACGAATTCACACCCAACCACGCCCTACTGTACTGACTGACCCTATGCAGGTACATAGGGCTAGTACAAGTTACAACACATTATTAAATGTGTATATGGGCCCCCACAGTAGATACAAATGAAACTGCGTGAATGACCCTAGATTCACGTGTTGTCATAGTAACATGATTATTAAATGGGTTTTTAAAGGTTGTCGTATCATTTTCGAAAGTTTTGTTTAGTCTGAATTCAGAAGCTTATGCCGGGAAAAAACGTCACTATAAATAGCTGTAGCATGGTTTAGAGGAGAGTAAATTAAATGTGTGATTTTTATTGAATAACAATGTACTGTAAAACGAAGATGAATTATCCCCGTGCTATCACCAGCTTGGTTTGTGAATCAAACCAAGCTGGTATGATTCACATTTCACAATGAGGTTGCAAGTGAAAACAACCTCAAAAAGTTTGTATTCCTTCCCTTCATCTGATCTTCATGTGTATAATGAACCTCTGAACAACAGTCCTTGTCAAAGTTATTCAGATTTAAAAAGAATGAAAGATTTCATGCATTTTGTTTTGAAAAATTTCTTCTCTGTTTTCCTGTAATCATGTTTACTAATAGTAGTAGCCTATGAGGATGGAATCTTTTGTTCCAATCATGTGTTGTATGTAATTGTTGACCCATACCACGTGTTATCGCTTGGGGGTACAAGCTCAAATGATTTCATTGGTTCAAAGTGGAGCGAGTTTATATGTTTTTGTGGACTTGTTAGGTGATAGCCTGTTGGTATGCATAAATTAATCATTTATTCTCTGCATTCCGCTCTGCATATCATTTCACAAGTAGAAAGTACAAACAGAATCTTTAAATAATGATGTGTTTTGCTGTTTTATACGATTCTGAATAACCAAAAATATTGTTTATTATTGTTAAATGTTTCAAATCAATATTGAACTTATCTGCAGAGTGCAGAAGAAGTGCTTTTGCTTAGGTGCGTGGAATGTGTTGTAAAAAGAATTTTTTTTCATAGCTCCTTGCTGAAAGAAGGTCTGGTTTAGGTACAGAATACAATGTATTTCAATTTAATTTTCAATTCTAATGTATTCAAATCACGTATGATATTAACCGTGCAGAGATTGCAGGTAATACACTTTTATTTTATTTTTTTCATTTTGATGAAGAAAATATGAATTTGGAGTACTTTTTATTAGCAGGGATTTTCTTTTCTGCCTTGTTACACTCCCTTTTTCATGCAGTTTTATAGCATATTGAAGAAGGCGAATACCATATAAGGCTATAGGGTGAACCTTTGGTGGCATAAGTATAATAGAAAATGCCACTGCGATGCACAAATGGGGCCTATTCAAAGTAAAAGCATAGCAAGAATGATTATTAAACTTGCAAACTAACAGAGGTACAGTATGCATGATTTATGAGGATTTTTTTGGGTTGAATTTTTTTTTGTGCAAATAGGAGCCACGGCCTGGCCATTAACTAATATTATTATTATTATTATCATTATTGTTGTTGTTGTCGTCGTTGTCATCATTTATGTTATTGTTTCGTTATTGTTCGTCATCATCATCATCATCATCATAGTGCTAAAATTCATAAAAGAAAAAAAACATACTCATAAGCACTGTACATGAAATATAATATAAATTAATATAATTAGAAGTTATAGTCCATATGCTAGCTTAAATAGATATGTTTTTAATAAAGATTTAAAAGTGTTCAAATCTGAACAGTCTCGGACATCACTTGGAAGGTTGTTCCACAGTGCTGATGCTATTGTTCTAAAAGATTTGTCACTATAACTGACAGTTTTTGTTTGTAACACAAGACTTGAAGATCTACATGACCTGAGTGCACACGGTGATAAGCTGGCCCGGAGTATACAGTTTAAATATAACCTTTTGTCCTTCATAACAAGGTGATCTTCTTGTGGGAGTGATTACTCGGGCCGCTGTGTTCTAAAAGATTTGTCACCATAACTGACAGTTTTTGTTCGTAGTACCACAAGATCTAAAGATCTACATGACCTGAGTGCATGCGCTGGAGTATACAGTTTAAACATATTTGTCATATGACAAGGTGATAAGCCACATAGTGCCCGGAAAGTGTGCACGATGACTTTGTACTTAATACGGTAACCCAGGGAAGCCAGTGGAGCTCCTTCAGCACAGGCGTAATGTGTTCAGATCTTCTTGTGCCAGTGATTAGGCCGCTGTGTTCTGATTTGTCACCATAACTGACAGTTTTTGTTTGTAGTACCAGATCTAAAGATCTACATGACCTGAGTTAAACAGTTTAAACATATTTGTCATATAACACCAGAGTGCACAGACTTTGTACTTATAGCCAGTGGAGCTCCTTCACAGGCGTAGTCAATCTTCTTGTCGTGATTACTCGGGCTGCTGTGTTCTGAACACGCTGCAGTTTGCCGGTTAAAGACCACACAGTAATCAAACTGCACTAAAGATTTGGTGGCTTCTGTATTTAGCAATGGGCGTATCCGTCCGATGTTCCTGATGTGCGCATAGCAAGACCGGCTGACTTGGTTGACATGTTTTTTCATGGACATATCACTGTCAAATACAACACTAAGGTTCCCCACAGACGTAGTAGGTGTTATTCTGTCACTTCCAAAATTAACAGCCACATCCAATTTATACCAGCTTCACTTTGTGCTAAACAGCATCACATCTGTCTTATCACAGTTCAACTTTAACTTGTTATTTACCATCCATTGCTCTATATCACACAAACATACCTCTAATCTGCGAATGTTGCTATTCTGGTCTGCACTGTTTTTTGGGCTGAAAAACAAAACACCTGCGTATCATCAGCGTACATGAGATAGGCCTGCTTATGCTTACTCTCTACTCTGTTTTTAGTTTTACCCATGCACCTCCTCTCTCGATCACAGCTTTCTGGCTTTTGTTCTTGAATTTCTCTCATTCTTCCCCTGGTCTCTTTCCTTACTACCTCTAAAATGATCTGACCTCTCAGGCACAATTTGACCTTCGTTGTCGTGGTGCCGTTAAGACCTCATCAAACAAACAAACAATTGATAAGGCTCCCCAGTGGCTTTGTGTACATAGTGTAAAACTTGGGGCCTAAAACAGACCCTTGGGTTACGCCAAAGTCCAAAACAGTTGGCCTAAAAGCATGACCATTGATAATAACAGTCTGATGCCGATCACTGAGCTAAGATGATATCCTCCTCAGGGCTGTTCCTTTGATACCAAACATGTTCTCAAAACGTTGAAGTAGTGCCTGGTGATCAATCGTTTCGAACGCTGCTGACAAGTCCAACAACACCAGCAGCGCTACATTACCCCTATCTAACTCAGACTGTGTATCAGCCTGTACTTTCAAAAGTGCTATTTCGGTTGAACAGAACTTTGTGTATGCACTCTGGAAAGGCTCGCACAAATCATTGTCATTTAGATAGGCATCGAATCTACTTGCTGCCACTTTCTCCACTACTTTTGATAGGAAGCTCAGATTGGACACAGGGCGGTAGTTCTTAAAATTGTCCTGGTCGAGCCCCTCCTTCTTTAACAAAGGTATATTGTGTGCAGATTTCAGAACTGGTGGTACTTCACCATTCATGAGAGAGAGGTTGACTATTTTTGTAATAGCAGGAAGTAAAGGTTCCAAACACACACCTTCAGCAGCCAAGTTGGTAGCAGATCTAAGGCACAGGATTTACTAGGTAATGCCTTGATGATCTTCCTATTAAACCTCATCCTGTGATGCTGGTACCAGTTCCAGCAAGCTAGCAGTAGTCTGCCCTTCTTCAGAAGGGTACGGTAGTGGTAGGTAGGTATATTCAGTTACCATATCACAACGGATGTTGACAATTTTCTCCTTAAAGTACTTTTCAAATTGATCTGCCAACTATGTTTCACTAGTATGCCGAGGAATGGCTTTACAGGCTACTTCTCCAAGTAAATGTTGGGTGATTTTGTGTATGTCCTTCTGACTTCTACCACACATGGATATTTCATCCAAGTAATATTCTTTACGTACTCTTAGAAGTAGTTTGTTGTAAACAGAGCACTGAGACCTGGATATTTGGCGGTCGACTTGTAACCTGGATCTCAACCACTGTCACTCCAGCTTTCTGCGTTTCTGTTTAGCATCACGTAGATCTTCGTTATACCAGGGTGCGTTAGGCCTTAGCGTGATCGTCTTTTGTATTAAAGGGACATGAATATCTATCAAATTACTAATGCCTTTATTGAAAGAATTCATGCAATCTGCTACAGAACTATGGCTGGATTGCAAAGTGGATGATGCCAGGATGTCCTTACTGAAATATCTGTAATTATGCTGCAAAATTTCCTGTATGACACATCTCGCTGAATGTGACCAGGTTTAGTAAAGGATGAGTCAATATGCACAGCGTAATGATCACTGGAAAAATTGCCATCCTTATCGCACAAACATGGATCTTTGATGCAGATTTTTTCGACAATATGGCTGGTATCCTTAGTGATAACAACATTCAGAGTGTGACCTTTGTTGTGGGTTTCACCTTTTACATGTTGCTGCATTCTAAGAGAGTCCAGAATATCAGAAAAGTGCTTACTGTCTGTGTCATCAGTCACATTCAAATAGAAATTTAAATCACCGAGAAGAGGAGTCTCTGACTGTGATGTGGCATGGCGCCCTAGATAGAGAGGCCATTCTTCGAAAAATACACTGGTATAAGACCATTAAGCTTTGAAAGTGGCGGGCGATACTCAACGGAGAGCTGCATGAAAATTTCATTTTGCAGTCCATGTACTCAAAGTGAGTGACTTCCTGGCTTTTGTTAGAAGAATCTAACACCCTTATTGGTAAATTTGCCTTGTGTACCACAGCCACACCTCCACCCTGTTTTTGCTATTTCGAGGAGTGTGCTTTATTTCATAGCCTACTGGCAGTAGTTCATTTAGACATTGCTTATCAGTAGTGGTTCCAAGCCAGGTTTCCATTATAGCCAACACATCAAGATCATTACAGGTGATATAGTCTGATAAAGACACTGTTTTGTTTTTAACTGATCTGACATTGAGGCAGCACATATTAAGATGTGTAGTGTTACATTAGGTTTGGGGGTTATCCCCACAGGTTTGTTTACAGTCACCTTTATAATGTTAATTAACCAATTAACAGCTGGTACAGCAGTGCTGGTAGAGCTGGTACAGCTGATAGAGGCTGCAGTGTGCACTCAGTGATGGGTGTGGAAATAAAGGACACAAAAGGCCTCTCATGAGAAGTTAATCCACACTTGAATCTTTTTCCAGCTTTTGTTCCCCTCCTGGATTTTTTCTTTTGTAGTACAAGTTGTTGTACAGTACTGTACCATGCTTCATTGCACACAGCTTTCCTTGTGCACCATCTCAAACTTAACATAAGTCCTCTACCTAGAGCCATTTGAAAAGTAGTGGAACTGGTCAAATAAAACAATCCACAGTAAAATTATACAAGTTTAAAACATTTAGTTTTGTACAGATATGTGAATATCCTTCCCAAAAACAGAACAAAAGCGACCAGTTACAGCGACCAGTTACATATACAATGCAAGCACACAAAGGTTATAGAAAGAAGCTCCTGTATAAGGATCACAATAGAGGGAAAAACAGCAGACTGAAACTGGAGCCAGCCACATACAGCGCGTCAACAGTATATATGCCAAGGTTAATGTTTCAAAGAAATGTTGAATATCAAGTGGGTGGGATCTGAACTGTAAGATTTTCCCGTCCTAGGTTATATGCAAATCAGCAACAATTGTACTGTGTGATCACTGATCAAGTACACGATGGCTAGCATCGTACCGTAAGATGAGGCTTCATTTATCTGTTTTACAACTATCTGACAAATTTCTTTTCTTTTTATATGAAAGAAAATTGAAATCATCACTAGAATTACAAATCGTGTGCAAATAAGGGTGTATAGGTGGCCTATTGACACAGCCTTTTTCACAACTCTTTTTACATGACTGGCTTGGGACATCGGGACCTGTTTAATGCCTTTCGGACCTTGACTGACAAAGGGGTAAAATCGGCATCATTTAAGGGGCAAATGGGGTTTTCAAAATCACTTACAAGCAAAATTACTACATTTTATTAAACAATGCCTCTGTTACCATTTTGAACATTATTTACCGAAAATACTGTGATACAAACATCATTAGCAGCCATCATATAACAGTGCAGTGCACTGCAGTTATAGTTACTGTAATGCACTTTATGTTCAAAGCTTGTTTACATTATGGGTTAAAAACCAGTTTTCTGGTTAAAACTGGTTTGGTTTTGGAAACTGACCTGTTTCATGTCTGGGCAAAAATGCAATCTTACTTGTCTTCATTATTCATATGCCTACATAAGTGAAGGGGAAGTACTGATATTTACAATTTGTGTTGTGAGTCAGTTTTCCTGAAAAATATCGTGGTATACCAATGAATTGCGATACTTTTCTTCCACGATAATTGAAACGTAATACAGCCATGTTGTGACAGCACTACTCATATACTATTAAGCAGGTAGATATTCCATTTTTGGTGAGCATGCGAAGTGTAATGCTAATGTATGTAAGGGCGATTTCATCTGTCCAGCTGTCCACAGTTTTGCCTGAGATTTCCTCAGAAATGTTTTTTGAGAATTCCTTAGAAAATGTTAAAGTTTCTTCAGAGTTTCTCAGAAAAAGTTTAAAGTTTCTTCATATATCCTCAGGAAGGCTGGAAATTTTTTTACTTAATGTTAATGTTTTTTTAAAAACTCTTAAGACAGGTTGAAGATAAGTTTCATTAAAAAGTCTACAAAATATTTCCCTTGAAGATAAATGTAAGATGATATAATTTCTTTAAAATTTTCAGAAATCGTCAAATGTGTCTCATAACACTGAAGGGTTTAAAACCCTTGAACTTTCAAAATGTTTGTGCACCAACGGCTATATCCGGCATGATTATTAAACTCTGCCTTTATTATTGTGTTTTTAGCATTAAGTTGCTACAGTGTATGAACTGACAAGACTTTTTTTACTTGGTATGCTCAGTCAGGCAGTGTGACTGCATATGGACATGGGGAGGGATGTCATATTGGAAATGGATGGGGGCCATACGGGACATAGGATAGGATAGAATAATTATGATGTGGTATGCACCAAGGGCTATATCAGGCATGATTATTTGACTCCACCTTTTTTTCTTTCTTATTCAACAAGTCATTTCATATAACTTATTATAACTGGCCAAATTTCATACATAGTGTGTTTAATCAGCGACTGATAACTAAGACAAGACTTATGGAACCTATGGGATGTCATATGGGACATGGGGTGGGATGCCATGTGGTACATGGGGTGGGATGCTATGTGAAACAGGGTGGTATGCCATGTAGGATATATGGTGGAATGCCATGCAGGACATAGGTTGGAATGCTATGGCATGGGATGTCATGTGGGGCATAGGATGCCATGTGGGACATGGGGTGGGATGCCATGTGGGACATGGGGTGGGATGCCATGTGGGACATGGGATGGGATGCCATGTGGGACATGGGATGGGATGCCATGTGGGACATGGAATGGGATGCCATGTGGGATATGGGGTGGGATGCCATGTGGGACATGGGGTGGGATGCCATGTGGGACATGGGGTGGTATGCCATGTGGGACATGGGGTGGAATGCCATGTGGGACATGGGGTGGGATGCCATGTGGGACATGGAATGAGATGCCATGTGGGACATGGGTGAGATGCCATGTGGGACATGGGGTGGGATGTCACGAGTAACACAGAGTGTGACAGGTTGGGATGCCATGTCTGACAGGGTAGGAGGCTATGGGGACAGGATGTGATGCCATGTGGGACAAAGTAAGATGTCATTGGGACATTGGGAGAGATTCCATGTGGAACATATGGTGGGATCCAATGTGGGACATAAGGTGGGATGCCATGTGGGACATCAGGTGGAAAGCCACTGATGTGGGATAGAAGGTGGGATGCCATGGGGGACTTGAGGAGAGATATGCCATGTGGGACAAGGGGATTGATGCCATGTGGGACATAGTGAGGGATGCCATGTGGGACATAGTGAGGGATGCCATGTGGGACATATGGTTGGATTAATGTGGGACATAGGATGGGATCCATGTGGGACATAGGGTGGGATGCTATGTGGGGTCATAGGGTGGGATGCTATATGGTGAAATGCCATGTGGGACATATGATGGAATGCCATGTGGGACATTACTGTATGGTGGAATGCCATGTGGGAGATATGGTGGAATGCCATGTGGGACAAGGGATGGAATGGGATGTCATGTGGGACATGGGGTGAGATGTCATTTGGGCATAGGATGGGATCCATGAAGAACATAGGGTGGGATGCCATGTGTATCATAGGATGGGATGCCATATGGGACATATGGTGGAATGCAATGTGAGACATGATGGAATGCCATGTGAGACATGATGGAATGCCATGTAGGAGACATGATGGAATGCCATGTAGGAGATATGGTGGAATGCCATGTGGAACAAGAGATGGGATGGGATGTCATGTAGGACATGGGGTGGGATGCCATATAGGAGACATGGTGGAATGCTGTGTGAGACAAGGGATGGGATAATATGTGGGATATGGGGTGGGATGCCTTGGGGACATGGGATGCCACGTGTGACATGGGATGCCACGTGTGACATGGGATGCCACGTGGGACATGGGATGCCATGTGGGACATGGGATGCCGTGTGTGGGACTTGGGATGCCATGTGTGGGGTATGGGATGCCATGTGCGGGGCATGGGATGCCATGTGTGGGACATGGGATGCCATGTGGGACATGGGATGCCATGTGAATGCCATGTGGGGACATGGGGTGCCATGTGGGGACATGGGATGCCATGTGTGGGACATGGGATGCCATGTGTGGGACATGGATGCCATGTGTGGGACATGGGATGCCATGTGGGAACATGGGATGCCATGTGGGAACATGGGATGCCATGTGGGACATGGGGTGCCATGTGTGGGACATGGGATGCCATGTGTGGGGCATGGGATGCCATGTGTGGGGCATGGGATGCCATGTGTGGGACATGGGATGCCATGTGTGGGACATGGGATGCCATGTGTGAGACATGGGATGCCATGTGTGGGACATGGGGTGCCATGTGTGGGACATGGGATGCCATGTGTGGGACATGGGATGCCATGTGTGGGACATGGAATGCCATGTGTGGGACATGGGATGCCATGTGTGGAACATGGGATGCCATGTGTGGAACATGGGATGCCATGTGTGGGATATGGGATGCCATGTTGGACTTGTGTGAGATGCCATTTTTATAATTGGCTAGGTCATGTGATATGGGTGTCAGTTTGCATGGGCATGCAAACCATGACGGTATTTACCGTTCTATTTATTATCCAAAAGCGCATGAATTTCCACAGAAAAGACCAATTTTCCAGGGACTTTGCTTGAACCCCACCATTGGCACTCGTGTGGGCCCCTGGATTTTGCTCTCGGACAGTAGCCTATGTGTGGCGATAACTTGTCAGCAATATTCAATATCTGCCCCTGCCATATGAAAGGCAAACAATTTTATTTGATTGAATACGGAAGCTTCGAGAGGGCGCCAAATGTTTACAGGGGTGCACAAATTTTCATGAGAATATATTCTTATGTACCTTTTATTCTCAACATTATAAATGTTTTCTCTCAAAGCTTTATTTTTACATCAGAGACATGAAAACTATTCCTAGACCCTGCAACTAAAGACACATAGTCAATGGGATCCTACATTTGAACATTCGTTCCAAAATATATATTCTTTTTAACTAACTTTAGTGTGAAATTGGCATGACTTTAAGCAATCTCCTGCTACCAAATTCATGCCAAAAAACACTAATAACTTACTGGGGCTTTGCCCACTGGGCGCCTACTAGGACGTCGACCCTGGATTTGACACAATATTAAGCAATTTTTTGTTATCAAATTGCGAGAAATGCAGGGATTCCGGGGCTTCGCAAGGCTTCCCCTACCTGCAGCTTCACCCCCTAATGTGACACATTTGAAAGCCCCTTTTTTGTTTTCAAAAAGCATGAGAAATGTAGGGCTTCTCTCGAAACCCTGAGTCCCCACCAGGGCTTCGCCTTCAAGCCCACCAAGACCATTGTGGCTCCCAATAACGAATATCTTACAAATTTATTTTCTTCGGAAAATTCTCTTCTGTTTTCAAGAAATCTCCTTTAATTTTTGTGAAATTTCCTTCATTTTGGGGATATTTAGGTATACTTCAATTTTCGTGAAATTTTCTTCATTTATCGGAAAAAAATTCAAAATTTGGGAAGTGCCCTTTAATCTTCAGGAAATTTCATTCATTTTCAGGAAATTTCATTTATTTTCAGGAAGTTTTTTTCACATTACGCCTAATCCTTGCTACAAATATTCAGTCTTTTCACCCGCAAGAACCTATATTCAGCGGGTATGACTTTTAGACTGCTAGAAGCAATTAAGAAATCCACCACAGATAGTTCAGTGATTGTACACATCAGTAATTACAATCCCAATCATCTACATGCACACAATGGAACTTATTTGAAGTGCCAGCTATCTTGGATTTGGTTACTGCAGGGCCAAGTCATGCATGAAATGTGGGGCTGAGGATTCATTTGACTTTTAAAAGGATGTTTT